>JASTWK010000461.1:0-140953 GCA_030770225.1 Temnothorax unifasciatus | reverse complement strand
TGCCGGTATCTAGATAAAATTATCTAGATGATCATCCAGAAAAAAATGCAATTATCTTTATCTTATCTAGATGAAAAAAAATACAAAGTATCATCTTCATTCATCTTCAACTTATTGTTAGATGAAAAATCATGTCAGCTTGTCTAAAAATTGTTTAAGATAGTAGGATTTCATTCTTTCTGCTATCTTTTTACCGCCGCGACGTTTAAATTAAATTGAATCCCAGAACGTTATATATATATATATCTATATATAGTTATGTAAAGACATATTTTTCAAAGAGAGAGAATAGATTATTCATACTACAAGAATGTCATTACACTCGAAAGTAGATCAACTTAGTAGTAGTGAAAGAAAGTTTTCTTCCTCAATATTGAAAAAAATAAAGATAATAATAAGCAAACAATTATTTGTGGTAACATCGAAGTACTTTTGTATTTGGAATCTAAATCGAAGAAACTCCAATCTCTTGAATTTTCCAATATTATAAATTTAAAAATGATTCTTTTAAATATAATACATCCCTTACCATTGTCGGTGCCACCCAATCAGCAAAATAATATTTAAAAAATGTTTTTAAAAAACATTTAAAAAACATTTTTCAAACATTTTTAAAAACGTTAAAAATAATGGGATAAGTTCCCTTTTTTTCATTAAAAAAACATTTTTTTTAACGTTTAAAATAATATTTTTTTAACGTTTAAAAACGTTTATTTTAACGTTTAAAAAGACATTTTTTTAGTGTTTAAAAACGTTTATTTTAACGACAAAAAAATTATTTATTTCGAAATTTTATTATTATTTTTAACTTTGTTTCTTAAGATGCAGTCTAGTCTATGATTATATAAATATTTTCTCGTATCTGAAAAATCTGAAAAAAACACTTACCTTGGTGGGATTCGAACTCGGAACCTCGGGACCTCTGGATCGTGAGCCAACTGCCTTACGTGGTAGACTACTTCTTAATTTAATGAAGTGTTATACATATATAGTCTACATATGGTATAACCAGCGCAAATTTATAATTTTTCAAAAATTATCTTAAGAAACAAATTCAGTTTAAAAAGAGTAATAAAATTTTGAATTGGATATATGATATAATATTTCTTAAGGATGTATGTGTCGTACAGTCCTGGCTAAAAGTTAAACTTTTAATAAAAAAAGACTTTGCATGTATGTCAAACAACTCAAAATTTTTTATATGTTAGAAGAGATTACTGTTAACAGTTTAAATATGGGGTCGAATAAATATTAAGTAAATGTTTTTTCAAATTATTATTGCAAGTGAATAAGTAATGTAAAATAAATATTAAATTAATGTTGAATAAATGTAAAATTAACGTTTTTAAAAATTATTATTGCAAACGAATAATTAATGTGACATAAATATTAAATAAATGTTATTTAAATATTTTTTCTAAATTATTATATTAAATGAATAAATAATGGGTAAGAATACGTCAGAAATATCACGATTTGGACGTGGTTTCCGGATTGATTTGCAAATTGGTGAAATTATAGTATTGGATAAGAGAAATTAAAAAATCAAAGGATTTTTGAAAATTTTCAAAATTGTAAAAGTTACGCCATGTTGAATTTTTTACTAAGTATTTTTTTAAGTATTAATATTTACGAAACTATTCATCGGATTTTAATAAAATTTAAATATGTTATACTTGAAATCATGCCCTTTTAGACTATTGCATTATTGAAAACGAATTTTTTAATTTTGACCAAAAAAAAGTAAAAATATATTTTGGAATCGTTTTTATTCGAACGGGACCAATTTGTCAGAAATTTTGTAAGATAATAAAATATTCCTTATAGTGTAACCTTTTTTTAAAAAAAAAAAATTGATGGAGACTCTAATAGGTTCTGAGATATCGCAATTTTCGTGAAAGCGTGCAGCACCGCGCCGCGCCGCGCGGCCCGCCCGTACAGTGCCACACGTAGTACAAGGCGCTTGTTCGAGCTTCGCTAGCGCCTAAGCTATTAACCTTAGAGTAGGGCTCTCACGGACTTTTTTATAGGAAATTTTATGCTCTACGAAAAAGGTCCAGTACAATTTTGTCGTAAAGTGCACCGTTTTCGATACGGAGGCGTTAATATGAAAACAATCTGAACATATTGGCAGGAAAAACTCAAAAACCAATCTCTTCGTTGGTTTCTTCTACCCCTATTTTATATATAATTTTTTTAATTTTGGTTGAAGACTAAACTCAACTTAAACGCAATCAAAGGTTCATATACGAAATTCACGAAAACAAAGTTGTTGTGCAAAAAATTTCTTATAAAAAAGTCCCGAAGAGCTCTAGTGTAAAGTTAATAGCTTAGGCACTAGTGAAGCCCGAACTAGCGCAAATGCATGCGTGGAAGAAATTCACAGGATGAGACAAAAGACGGCTTGGCTTGATACTTCATACGCGTAGGTAATTTGAAAGCGAAGATAAGTGCAGATTTCGGAATTTCTCTCCGTGGAATTGCGTACACTTGCTGTCTGCCCATTTCATCGTATTTTTACTACCGTAATAACATTATATATATATATATACGGCCAAGCCGTATAAATTACCCACGCGTATGAAGTATCAAGCCAAGCCGTCTTTTGTCTCATCCTGTGAATTTCTTCCACGCATGCATTTGCGCTAGTTCGGGCTTCACTAGTGCCTAAGCCCCTAAGCTATTAACTTTACACTAGAGCTCTTCGGGACTTTTTTATAAGAAATTTTTTGCACAACAACTTTGTTTTCGTGAATTTCGTATATGAACCTTTGATTGCGTTTAAGTTGAGTTTAGTCTTCAACCAAAATTAAAAAAATTATATATAAAATAGGGGTAGAAGAAACCAACGAAGAGATTGGTTTTTGAGTTTTTCCTGCCAATATGTTCAGATTGTTTTCATATTAACGCCTCCGTATCGAAAACGGTGCACTTTACGACAAAATTGTACTGGACCTTTTTCGTAGAGCATAAAATTTCCTATAAAAAAGTCCGTGAGAGCCCTACTCTAAGGTTAATAGCTTAGGCGCTAGCGAAGCTCGAACAAGCGCCTTGTACTACGTGTGGCACTGTACGGGCGGGCCGCGCGGCGCGGCGCGGTGCTGCACGCTTTCACGAAAATTGCGATATCTCAGAACCTATTAGAGTCTCCATCAATTTTTTTTTTTTAAAAAAAGGTTACACTATAAGGAATATTTTATTATCTTACAAAATTTCTGACAAATTGGTCCCGTTCGAATAAAAACGATTCCAAAATATATTTTTATTTTTTTTTGGTCAAAATTAAAAAATTCGTTTTCAATAATGCAATAGTCTAAAAGGGCATGATTTCAAGTATAACATATTTAAATTTTATTAAAATCCGATGAATAGTTTCGTAAATATTAATACTTAAAAAAATACTTAGTAAAAAATTCAACATGGCGTAACTTTTACAATTTTGAAAATTTTCAAAAATCCTTTGATTTTTTAATTTCTCTTATCCAATACTATAATTTCACCAATTTGCAAATCAATCCGGAAACCACGTCCAAATCGTGATATTTCTGACGTATTCTTACCCTAATGTAAAATAAATATTAAATTAAAGTTGAATAAATGTGAAACAAATGTTTTTAAAAATTATTATTGTAAACAAATAATTAATGTGACATAAATATTAATCAATAAACGTCAAATAAATATTTTTTAAAATTATTTTTTAAAATAAATAGTTAATGTAAAATAAATATTAAATAAATGTTGAATAAATGTAAAATAAATGTTTTTAAAAAATATTATTGCAAACGAATAATTAATTTGACATAAATATTAAATAAACGTTAAATAAATATTTTTTCTAAATTATTATTTTAAATGAATAAATAATGTAAAATAAATATTAAATTAAAGTTGAATAAATGTGAAATAAATGTTTTTAAAAATTATTATTGTAAACGAATAATTAATATAACATAAATATTAAATAAACGTTAAATAAATATTTTTTCTAAATCATTATTTTAAATAAATAAATAATGTAAAATAAATATTAAATTAAAGTTGAATAAATGTGAAATAAATGTTTTTAAAAATTATTATTGTAAACGGATAATTAATATTACATAAATATTAATCAATAAACGTTAAATAAATATTTTTAAAATTATTTTTTAAAATAAATAATTCATGTAAAATAAATATTAAATAAATGTTAAATAAATGTGAAATAAATGTTTTTAAAAAATATTATTGCAAACGAATAATTAATGTGACCTAAATATTTAATAAACGTTAAATAAATATTTTTTCTAAATCATTATTTTAAATTAATAATTAATGTAAAATAAACATTTAATAAACATTAAATAAATATTATTTGTACAATAAACTGTAAAAACGTATAAATACTGAAAAAAAAATATTTAAAAAACATTTAAAAAATATTGTCTGCTGATTGGGCAGTAGAGCGCCTTTTTAGTTTAGCACAGCAAACAAATGTACCCCGTCGAAACTTTTTATCAAACAAAACATTCAAAAAACTTTTATTTTTGAGAAATAAAAACTTAAAATAAAATTGTATCACGGAGAAAATTTTTTATTATATATTTTATCCTTAAGGATGTTTTATATAGTTAGGCAAAATGTAACGAAGTTGATGAAAATTTAATATCATATTCTGTATACTCTTTCAAAGTTCAGGGCCAAATTTCAAATCGATTCACAATTTAGATAAAAAGTTATTAATTCTTGAAAATCCGTTTTACAAAGGGTTTTACAGAGAAAAGTGTAAACATTAAAAAATGTAACCAATATAATAATGTTTTACACACAAGCAGATCATCAACAAACAAAAATATAGCAACAAAATTTGAAACGATTTACAATTTTTTTTTGAAATTTTTTTTTTGAAAAAAATAGTAGTAACAGTTATTTACATTCACTAAATTTACGTCTTTTACATTCTATTAGATGTTCCGTAACTATTTATATACATTTTTTTGTCTTTGGATCCCTGGAGAATTAATATCAGAGTTTTTAATATTTCCTGCATACTTTTGGTTGGGACTGTACCTATAAAACATCCTTAAATTCATAAATTCACAAACTTGGGACAACTTGGTAACCAAGGAATTTTTAAAATAAACAAAAGACATTTTACAAACAACTTGATAAAAATTACCAGATTGGTAAATTTTTTAGATATATTTTAGTGAAATTAATCAAACATATTTTATATTTTAATGTAATAGATATTAATATTTTTTATTATGGTAGATATTAAGAATAGCTCGCATAAAATTCTTGGTGGTACATATATGTTGTCCCACAACTATCATGATTTCAGGATAAATTTTAAGAGAAAATTCTCTCCGTGTACTGTTTTAATATTCCTTTTATAATTTGTGTAATTCTTTCTATAAATTTTTATGAAAAGTTTCACAAAATTATCTAAAAAATAAACCGCGATAATCATCTTGACTTTTATCTAGATTAATTAAAAAGAAAATCATCTTTATCTCATTTAACAAGAAAATCCATGGAAGTATTTCCCCCTCCGATTTTGATGAGCTTGTTTTTTAGATAAAAATAAGGGACATGTATTTATTATGCGCTCACGTATGTTTAGGGGGTAAAACACCCCTTAAAAGAAATCGGTTTTCCTTTTTCGGATCGAATATCTCCGAAACTAGAGCAATAAAATCAATCTAAAATAATCCGTCAAGATATATTTCTTGAAACTGGAATTTTAAACTTTTAAAGTGTTGTGTTAGAAATAACTAGGGGTAGTTTTCTGATAATAACGATGGAATAACAACATCAAGGTCGATAAAAATGTGTAAAGTGACAAAATCAAATACTGATTATGAGCATTCTTAAACAACATTTATTGTTAAATATTTATTGTTTAAAAAAGATTCTTATTTCATCTTCAATAGATGTAATATTTCGTCAAGATAGATAATGACTATTAGAAAGAAATGTTTTGGAAATAAAAAGTTTACTGAATTATTCTCCTCTAGAGATTTGCCTGACAATGAGAGAGAGAAAGTCTTTCAATGTAGATTGATAAGAATATGATGAGATACAATACGCCCTTTTTACAACATCGCCGTTTTAATTACGAATAATAACGAATGTTTCTTGGCGAGTGCATTTTTTTCGCGGCGTGCCACGAGCGAACCGAAGCGAGTCGGGCCGAGCCGAGCGGAGTCGAGAGTTTCTAACGAGTTTCACCGATCGGCGCGAGAAAGATTTATATCTCGAAGTATCGGGAGGCATTATGACGCGAGCGTTTAGACAGGACAGGATGATAAAAACTTGAGCGCGATCGATGGTCCGATCGTGCGTTTCGCGACTAGTTTCGAATGAACTTATCAAGATCCGCTCGAGCGAGACCAGCGCGGAATCGTCGATCATTATCCGCTCGCCCGTAATCGCCGATCAAGAGGTTAATGGGACGGGATTTAGCAACTTTGGCGAAGGAGCCAGTTTCGAGAGCCTAGCCGCGGCCGGGCTCTCGGTCCCGCCGCACCGCTTCGATTTCGCTTTTCTTTAGATAATAATTAAAGCGCCCGCGTGCGTCGCGCGGAACCGTCCGCGTCGTCTTTGCCCGCCTCTCGCATTTGCACGCCACGCCACGCGGGAGCCTCGTTTGCGTTGTATTCATAATTAATCGAAGCGTTTCACCGTTGATAAATGAATTTGTTGATGCAGCAGCGACGTTTACGCGCACCTGCGCGGCCGCGGGCGCAGAGAGTGCCAGCGCAACAACAACAACGGGGCCCCGCATTAAGACATCCGTTATATCTCCCATATATATACATCGCTTCCGCACGCAGCCGGTCCGCGCCCAAATATTTGTGCGTGTCTCTTCTCCTCGCGCGTCTCTCGCGAGGAGAGGAGAACCGCGAAAGGTGGCGATTCGACGCTGCGGCGCACGTGTGTAAATATGTTCAGATGCGCGGGTGTGTGTTAACAAGTGTGTTGTAATCGGCAAGGTCGTCGGGAAATGCTGACGTTGACGTCGACCCCGACGTCGCTTTTCAGCGACGCCGTTGACGACGGACGACGGTTGAAGAGAAAGAAAGAGGAGAGAGAGAGAGAGAGAGAGAGAGAGAGAGAGAGAGAGAGAGAGAGAGAGAGAGAGAGAGGGGGGAGAAGGGAGGGAGGGGGAAGAGAGGGAGAGAAAGGAAAAGAAGGCGCGCGCCGTCCAGGGGAGGCCAATCAGCGCGTGTAACGTGTATTGTTTCGTTATGTTTTAATGTTACCGCTCTCCACGCCGCTATCGCACTCGCGCGAATGTAGTAGGGGAGCCCAATAGGGGATTTTTGGGATTTACTCGAGCGCGACAGATTAACATATAGGGGGATACCTTGCACCCTATTGAGTACCTCCACTAAATATAAACCCTTAATATAGGGTCGCGCGTCTAGGGCAGCCGATCAGAATAGTAAAAAAAAATCGATCGTTAGAAATACTCGAGCGCGTCAGATTAAGGTAAGGTGGGTTAATTACATGCTGAAAAATGTGCATTTCAATAATCTGACGATTTGAGCGTGACGTAAGGGAGTGGGAAGGTCACAAAGTTGCAAAAAAAAAACGTCACCTTGACATTCTCGAGCGCGGTCGAATTTTTTTTTATTTTGAAGGAAATAATTCAAGAATAACGGAAAAAATATAATCTGCCGATTTCCACAAGCCGAAGTAGCACAAATCGTCAGAAAAGTTTAGTAGAGGCCAGTCATTAAAGACAATCAATTCACTTTAATTACAAAAGTTTTCAAATTTTGATGGAATATTGGGTGAGTTGAAATAACAATAAATCTCATTTTGCAACCATCCCCGAGATCCGGAACATGCTTAACATTGCAAAAAACGTTAATTTATTATAAATTTGCGAAAAAAATTGCAAAAGTCCTGCAAACTTAAAGCAATGTCTATTGTAATATTTTCCGCAATGTATTAGATTTGCAACCTATTTCGAGGCGCGCAACATTGAAATTTTTTATAAAATAACGTTTTTGTTTGTAACTTGGAGGAAAAAATTGCAAAAGTGCTGCAAACCGATAGCGAATAACTTTTACAACTGCTCCGAACAGCTGTACCAATTTGCAACCTTCTATGTTACACGCAACTTTTTTTTTTAAATCAATAATGGAACAATTGTTTATTTAGTCGTAATTTTGCCAAAAAAATTGCAAAAGTTTTGCAAATTGGTTGCAAACATTGGGATTGTTTTTCGTCACAAGCTGTTAAGTTTGCAACCTCGGACAAGGTCCGCAACCTTGAAAAATTAGTAACAATTAATATTTTGCACTTTTTACAAACGTAAAAAAATTGCAAAAGTTTTGCAAATTTTACGGAGTGTTTTAAATGTCTTCCCCTATCCGAATATAAATTTGCAACCTTCTACTAGTTACGCAAATTATTGCAACTTATTAATGACTATAATTTTGTGTTACAAAATTAATGCAAAAGTGTTGCAAATTTAGGGAAACAAATTAAAAATACATTTACACATAATGTCGAATTTGCAACCTTCTATTTGTCACGCAAAATATCCAAATCATGCTCAATACTACGAGGCCCCGATGGTTGGTACTTTTCTATTGTCACACACCACAACAACATAGAAAACTAAAGCCCCATACACAGGTGCGAAGCAACCATCAGGGCCTCGTAGTATTGAGCATGATTTGAATATTTTGCGTGACAAGTAGGAGGTTGCAAATTCGACATTATGTGTAAATGTATTTTTAATTTGTTTCTCTGGATTTGCAACACTTTTGTATTAATTTTGTAACACAAAATTAGTCATTAATAAGTTGCAATAATTTGCGTAACTAGTAGAAAATTGCAAATTTATATTTGGATAAGGGAAGACATTTGAAGCACTCCGTAAAATTTGCAAAATTTTTGCAATTTTTTCACGCTTATGAAAAGTGCAAAATAATAATTGTTGCTAATTTTTCACTGTTGCGGACCTTGTCCGAGGTTGCAAACTTAACAGCTTGTGACAAAAAATAATCTCAATTTTTGCAACCAATTTGCAAAACTTTTGCAATTTTTTTGGCAAAATTACGACCAAATAAACAATTGTTCCATCATTAATTTAAAAAACATATATTGCGTGCAACATAAAAGGTTGCAAATTGGCAAAATTGTTTGGGGCAAGTGTAAAAGCTATTCTATTGGTTTGCAGCACTTTTGCAATTTTTTCCTCCAGGTTATAAATAAAAACGTTATTTTACAATAAATTTCAATATTGCGCGTCTCGAAATAGGTTGCAAATCTAACACATTGTGAAAAATATTACAATAAACATTACTTTAAATTTGCAGGACTTTTGCAATTTTTTTCGCAAAGTTATAATAAATTAGAAAAATTAAATTAGTTTAAAAAAATTTTTTTTTAATTAAAAAATTTTTTTTCAATTTGTCAGATTAAGAAAATCCCTCCAAATAATCGTCAGATTATGGGTCAGCACGACTAGGACATCAAGCTGAATCACCTGTATAATAATCTGACGCGCTCGAGTATTTCAAAATGGCGATTTTTTTTTGCATTATCAAGAAGCCGCCATGAGCTTGCGCCATGTCCGAATCGTCAGTCTTTTGAATGGGAGCTTCTTTCGGGTTCACTTAACATCCCCTCTGAATATCTGACGCGCTCGAATAAATTTTTTTTTTCCCCGTTTTCAACCCTTCCGCACAGCCACCCGCACCATGCAAACCGGCAGATTAACATACCTCCAATATCAGAGACACGTGGGGCATATACACTATCAATATCTGACGCGCTCGAGTATTTCCATGTGACTATTTTTTTTTACATTTTTGAAAACCTGTAGACGCTTCGGGAACCGGTGAAAGGGTGTACATTATATAACCTTTTTTTCTTTCTACCATCTAATCTTCAAAATCCAATAGGTTTCTACGACGCTCGAGTAAATCCCCATTTAGCATTCTGGGCTCCCCTACTAATGGCCGCGATGTCTCGCGACGAGCCGGCACGGCGAGAGCTCTGAAGCGGTTGATCCCACTTACGCAATTTTCACTCATATAGCACGCGATATCCGTCCGTTGGATTCCGGCTTGGATCTTTGCGATCCCAATCTTACGATCGGCACCAAATGTCCCGATGGATATTTATAGGGCGGTTGAAACGTCGCGTCGAGCGGCGTTTACGAAAGACACGTTATACGTTCTCGGGAACAGGAAACGCTATGAGAGAAATTCGACGCTGCAGCGTATTCATTTTCGGGAAAAAAGAATGTTACATTTTTGTTGTTGAAATTTAAATTTTAACACAAACAATTTTGATCTCACGAGAACTTACTCTGGCTGTAATTTGAATAAATCTTGTAAGAAAGAAATCTTATTCCTCTTACATTCGTACAAGACGAATATAAAGGAAATAATTCGGATAAAATTCTCGATAAATTTTCCAATAAAATATCGAACATCGCCTCTCTCAAAAATCACGCAAATTAAACGTGAAGAATTTTTATTTGTATCCGCGCGCGATGCGTGTCTCCGATGCCTTAATTCCCGCGATTTTATTTCAGCAATTATTTGTCACCACCGGACAAAGTATCGTCCGCGATAATATGTCATAAATATGTCTACGTGCCGCCGTTAAGTGATATTGCCAATGCGCGACGTAGGAGTGTTACTTTCCCTCGCTTTCGTCGATTTCATAACGCCGGCGCGCGGAACCGCTGACCGTCTTTATTTAATCGCATGCCGCGTACGATCGGCCGCTATTATCGCGTTGAATAATTGGCGGTGCAAAGTGCACGCGCGAGACAAAGGCGGAGAAAGAGAGAGAAAAAGAGAGAAGCGGCGAGACGACGGTGGGCGTCCGGCCGCGCGCGCGTTTGCCGTTTTCGTCGTTCGCATTCCGGATCATCCATCGTGCGATCGTAGTCGCGCGGATTCGCTCGCGACGCGACGCGGCGAGAAGAGAAGGTCGAACATCCGACTGGGCTAACTGTAAAATGGCGGTTCCGCTACTCCGGCACGGCAAAAAGACACCGTCCCGGTGTCTCGGCAGGCCTCAACACCAAGGTGATCGCACGGCCTTGTGTCACGTGTGCGTCCATTAGTGTCGCCGTTTATGTAGGGTACGTAGGGTATATACGTACGCGGGAGAGTATCGGTATATACGCGAGCACGCGCGGCCCGCCGCGCGTCTACCGTCGCGCGCGTCCGCGTCCGCGTCGCGCGTCGCGCGTCGCGGGACGATCGGGTACCTCCTCACGTGCGGCATTCCTCTCATTCCGCCTCCCTTATCCCTCGCGCCTTGCGATCCTCCGAACTCCCGGGAGAGCCGTTTTAGAAAGGATCGCGCGCGCGCATTCAAAGGTTTTCGCTCGCGCGCGCCTCGAGGCGGCCACGGGGTGTCCGAGAATGTCAGAGAAGCGGATACGTACGTTTCTCCTCGCAAAGTTTAAAACTTCCCTTCTACTCCTCACTTTTATTAAGAAAGCGGAGTAATAATTTCCTCGAGATACAAGCCGTTGAACTGATTGTGGGCCATCAGGCCCCGAATTCCTGGACGCGCGAATTCGGAGAACGACGGACGGGATAAACCATGCGCGCGCGATCGCGGCGAAGCGAGACACCCGTTAGACTCGGCGTTCTTACGCGAGGCCTAGTTTTAGCCTCCCACCCACGACAGCCACCGACGAGAGCAGATTCCAGAAGAGAACACGTACACCGTGGCCGACTCTATCATATCCTATAGCCACTATCGCTACGATCGCTCGGCGCTGTGTACAGCGCAAAATATTTGTCCAATTAGGCCAAAGGAGAAAGACAAAACTGCTTTATCTAATTGTACGTGCGAAAACGTGTAACAAATTAATTTTTTTTCATACCGTATAAATTAATTAATTTCACTACCACTATGTTGTTGCGCACAGCCTCGGGCTTTTACGAGGGAAGGCAACAATTTAAAACACTGCTGATGCATATGCATATCCGATAATGTATTATATATGCATATATATACGTGTACAGCGAAATCCATTACATTTGTATCCGTTAGTAACAGTAAAACGGTAAAAACCGTTATTCACTCTTACTTGCGATCATTGGTATACTATCCGATCATACGTACGTCCACCGTCCGTTGCTTTCGTATAACGCGAAGAATATACGGGATGGCCGGGGACGCCCGGCGCGGTCGATTTTCCGATTCTCGCTCACCTCGCCGAAATTCAATAACGGCGAGGCCGTTCTCAAATCGACCTGGATCGGATCGAGTATCCTGAGCCCCGGGAGCTCGGGATGTGTCTTAATGCCGCGCGAGAAAGGCACGGAGAAAGTGCACCTACTGCGCTCGATCGCTCCGCGATTTAGAAATCGTGCGAGAGCGGACTTGGAGCGATTTCAACGTCGCGCGGATCGCGCGCGTTTTGCGGCGTGCGATCGCTAAACGAGAAGGAAAGAAAGAACGAAAAAAATTGAGGAAAGAGGGATCGGGCGAAGGAACGAGCGGAAGTGATATCTCGTTCGTTTCGACTCGGCTGTATACGGGGAGATGCCCGAGCATGCCGAAGGACGTCGCGCGCGCGCGCATCCGTCTTTTGGATGGGAAAAATCATTTGCGATGGATATCTCGCCGGGCTTACAGTTACGCGGCGCAAATATTACGAACGTAACGGGTTTCGACGATTCATTGAACCCTATTTCGACCAAAAAATTACGTTGGTGAAGTTTCGTCCTTTTAAATAGTTGCACAAATAAGAGATTTAATGATAAATTGTCACAGGCTTAGACACAAAATAAAGTATAAAATAAAATAGGAGAAGAAAAAATTGCTTAATGTCGCAAATTAGTGAATTTGTAATAAAAAATTATTTTGATCCAAAAAATATTCATTCCTTATTTACGAAATATAATATTACATATTTATTTAGAATTATAGATATTTTTATTTATATATATTATTATTAAATAAAATGAATATATTTATTTGAATAAAAAAATTTTTTTAAGTAAATGTATATTTACTTTGTTAAAAAATTTTTTTTCTTTTATATAGAAAAATGCACTGTAATTGTATTTCGTTTTGGAACACTTGTCGAAAGGTAATCTCCGAGTGCGTTATCTCCATTGTAGGAGTCGTTCGCTTTCTTATCTTTGGAACGATAAAATTTTTATAGGAATATTTTTTTCTACGTTTACAGCAATGTCATGAGTGAATAGCGTAAAAAATGCGATTTGCCCCACGGTCGACAGATAGGATTCGCGCAACTGTAACTTTTCGTCGCACGATTTATCGTGAATCCGATTCATTGGTTAAAATTTGCTGCGCTAGATTTTTAAAATTTTAAAAACAAAAGATGAGATTTTTTTATTCTCCTCTGTTTTTAATCGTCTTTCTTATTCTTCTAAATTGAGGCGAATCTTGCAACGCGCGCGCAGCATTGCAATAAAGAGAAACGAAAAATGAACGCTCACGCACGTATGTATACACGCGTACCTACAATCGCGCACACGGCATAGCACGGGGGGAGACGGAAAGTCGCTAGCCATTTCTTCACTATTAATTATATTCCCCGCCAAGGCAAAGTCTTTTTACGGCGCTACATTCCAGACAGCCGCAAGCGTTGCACTTTTCCCGCGTCTCGATGTCGCTTTTACAAAACTGAACGAAATAAAATCGACTCGCCGAGCGATTGTAAAAAAAAAAAGAGGAAATAACGCGGAAGAATTTCGCGTTATTGTCGTTGCGATGTCAGCAACAATTAACGCGACAGGGAAATTTAGTCCGTAATTTATTATGTTTTTGATGATTGCTCTTTTATTTCGACGAACAGTACCTATACGATATTTCATATTGAAAACTGAAATAGTAGTTTCAAAATGTATTGAGATATTTTTTTTCTTTTGCCAAAGTTCTAAGATTGAATTTATTAATTGTACTTTCAATAAAATACCGCGAGGATCCGCGAAATTGTTCGAATTCGTGAACGGAATTCCGGACGATTTTTCTTAATCGGAGCGAGAAAAATTGGCATCGCGGCGGCAAACGCGTGCGCGTGTGCACACCGGCACCGTTCTCCGTTCGCTCGCCTTTACATCCGCGTTTGCGTGACCTTTCGCGTGAGCGTGCGAGCCGGGGAAAAATTCCTGCGGACCGGAATATGTAAGTAGTCCAATTAACTCGCAGCGGGGCTGGATTTCTCCGGGCAGCGGGGCAGACAGGGACCGCGAGCATACGTCAAAGTAACACGGGCAATTTCGTTGATAACCAAGTACTCGCTGTCATGTTAACGCGCCATAATTGTTCGCGATCCGCGTAGAAGCGGAATAAGGAATCGAGCCGGGCGTGGGGGAGAAATATTGACCATTTACCGATTTTTCGCTCAAGCGCGCTACTTGGAAAGCCCCCCCCCCCCTTGCCGCGTTCGTGGGTGATTTTAACGCGCGTTCACATCGCCCGTGTCCGATCATCGCCGCGAGATCGAGACGAATCGAACGGAGCGAATTCAGCCGGTGCGCCTATCGTTCTTCGGGTTCGTCGTTCGTCTTTCAACGACATTCCCGCGCCAGAATCCGGGTGAAAGGAGCATTTTCATACTGACGCGCCGCGCAACACGTTGAAAATCCCCGCCGCGCCGTCGCCGCCGCCGCCGCCGCGGCTGGCGCGATGCCGATTATTCTCACGAACGATATCGGTAAAGTCCCCAGACACCCGGAACGCTTCAAAGTCGACTACGACCGATTTTTTACGCTGATCATCACCGTAGATTGACTGGAAGATTGGGATAAATTAGTTAAGAGAATTAACGTGGGCTCTTTCTTTTTCCCACGTCGCGTCAGCGGGGCAAAGTAGTCCGCGTTAAAGGACCCGCACGTAATCCGCTCGCTCGCTTGCGCGGATATACAAGATAAAATTTATTAAATGAAAGGAGAACCTGCAATTTCCTTCCTTTCTTTTCCCCTCGTTTACCTCCCGGCGCCGGCCGCAGACTTCGACCTGGATCGTTTGAGAGAAATTGTGCCCACGGCGAGGGCGGATTCCCGTCCCGACTTAATGGGACTTTTATTTTTTGCTTTTTCGACCCGTCGCGTCGCACGTCGCTGATCGATCGGGCGATAATTTAAGGCGGCATACCGAGCGTCCGTGACAAGCATACGCGACGTATTGATCCGGAGACAAGTTGTTGCTCTTTTTAATTTTAAAGCAGCGGTAACGAATGCCGCTGCTTTATTGTCTTCTTTAATTCACGAACACGCGCGTTTATTGAATTGTGAAATATCGTCGAGTGATGTAGTAATCCTTACGGAAAAAAACGTGATTTTTTTGATCGCCTGAGATAACATTGATTTGATGGACTGTCGTAATTTTTCTTTCTTTCAATTATATTGCACGGAGTAATTAGAAAAAATTATTTAAAACTTTTTTATGTGAATACGGATAAAAAAGCGATTGATTATTTTGATAAGAAAATTGTTAAGTAAATCTGATTTAAGAGACCTGAAGGACGTATATTTTTAGACATTACTCGGTTAATGGTGCCATAAATATTAATAATTAAGACAGTATTATGCCTCGAGAAATAATTAATGAAACCGATCGTTTCGAAATGGAAAGTCTCTCGATAGTTCCTTAAGAATTTTATCGTGGATGAGACGTATACACAATGCGTGCGAAGTGTAACGAAGAAACGCTGAAACCGGTTTTTCGCGACCGGGATCAAGTCAAATAAGATCGAACACAATCTTTCTCTGTCCTTTTAAGGATTCTTCAATTACTAAGGAGACATCGATCATGAAATATTGCCAATATGACTGACAATATAAACGTTCTTGTTAAGAGATTACGATTTCAGAGACTAACAGCTTTTTCATATAAATGCATGTATCAAGAAAGAAAAAGTGCTATCGTCATCATAATCAGGATATTGTCAGTATTTAACCTCAGTGTTTGACAATATCCTGGTTATAATGATATTCTTCACTGTCAAAATGTAAATCACGAGTATTCTTTTTATAGTTACGTGTTCCGAGATACACAAGGTGAAGTGAAGGAAGCTATAAAGATCGAAAAAGATTGTGTAGTTGTATTGTCTATTTACGTCAGATGAAATATGTGTGCAGTTTTGGAAAACAAACAGGCACACGTACACACAGCATTAGTTAAGAATAAATGTTTTAGAATGTAATGTGAAAAGTGGACGTAGATATAACGGTCCATGCCGGGTATATTTCAAATCGATCCTTGTTACTGTAAATTAACGAGACATTAATGGCTTTCGCGCTGGAAGCTATATAAAAGCGGCTGCTACTCGAGCGGAGATTCCCACAGGCCAAAGTATATATGTATACGTCGATCGTATTTGGAAGGAACTTTCTTTTGACGGAACTTTCGTTCGCGACTCAAGTTATCGACTATTGAATATTTAAATTTGCGAAAGACGGCACTCGTCCTCGGCGTGCTTATTTTCTGAAGTATTGTATGCAAATGCTTCTCGCGTTGCGAGAAACGGCGGCGTTTATATGCGTGTGCACCTCGCTTTAGTTCTAAGACACACCAGGTGTAAGTTAAAGTAAGTCGGTAGCTTTATCCGGGCCGAACATTGTCCCGAGACATTGCGACGAGAATGCGAGGCGCGCGCTCCTGTGCCGCGACGCCAGCATGCCAGAAAAGAAGGTGTGTATCAATGTGTTTTCAGTTAAATTCTTGCCGAGTCAAGAGAGCATCGAGTCTCTTGACATCGCGGTGCGTTTACTTTCGATGTGCATTTGATATCGTCCGAGTGGTCAAGTAACATCGAACGATTCGGGGGGACACTATTGTTTCACGGTAAATCCAAAGAATATGAGTCAAACTGCTAGCGTTAAGTCGAGCAAGGGCCCAGGCAGTACGCATGCATCCAAAATTGGGACGTAAGATCTCTTAAAGACATCTTTAAGACGTTTTACGTCTCGATTTTGAACATGAGCTGTCTGGGAAGTTAGAGAACCGCCCCTAACAGCAATAATATCCTGTATATCTATAGAATATACTATAAGGATGTACTTAATGTACTGAGACCATCCTTATAGTATCTTACACTTTATAATATCCTCTGAACATTCTCAGAATATATCTCATTTGCTGTTAGGGGCATTACTTCTTTGCTGTAACTAAAGAGAATAAAGTCAGCCTTTCAAAGATAATCTCAATGAGTTCCCTCTGTCTCTAGAGACTAACTCAAATCAGTCGATTTACTGAAAGTTACGTGAAAAATTTGTGTTAGCACGAGAGTGACAATAAAACAATGGAGGTGTCATGAGAATCATATCTCGACGACGCCGATGATATGAAATATACATATACATATATGCACCGGCAAACATAGAGTCGCGTTATCGCGTGTTATTACCTACTTTATCTATTCCGTGCTTGACATATATTAGCATGATCCGCCGGCGCGGCAAGATATCAATTTGGTTAAACGGTATTTCGGACAAACGTTATATCTCATCCATTCGATATCACGTGTTACGTCACGAAGATCCACGGTGCGCGTTCGCGTGTCACGGGTGTTTCTGCAAACGACATCATCGTTACAAGCGTAATCGTCCGGTTCATCATTCGTTCGCTCGCTCGCTCGCTCGCTCGTTCGTTCGTTCGTTCGTTCTGACGTAAGAACGCATTGTTCTCACCTCGGCGTAACTCAAGCTAAACGTAGAACGCACTCGTGCATTTTCCCTCGTTTGTCGGCCGGAGCGCGGCCTGAGCGGCGCGAAAGGCAGGGGAAAACGAGAACGAGATTGAGCCCCGAGATGAGAGAAGGCGAGACGGAGACGGAGAGAAAGAGGAAGAAAAGGACGCCGCGATGGCCGGAGAGAAGGTGAAGGTGGCTCGGCCCCGTACAAATGTGGAAGAAGGTAGCGGCGTGGAAAAGGTGGTAGAGGGGCCTTGACCGATGCGTGATCATCGGCTCTGCGTGGACAACGAACGAACGGACGGACGGGACCGACGTTCGTGCAACGTTCTGACCGATTCAGCCGGGCAGGAATGCTCCTCCGCTGTACCGTTATGTCGCGCGGAACGCCTCGGACCGGACGATCTATCGGCGGCGATCTAGAAAGCAAGCGCGACGAAAGTGTTCCGGTTAGGAAGCGAAATCCTGATCGGATCCTCCGCCGCGCCCCGCTCCGCCGAGCACCCCGTCCCCGTCGACGACGTTCTCGCGGGAGCGTCGCTCGACGGAAACGCAGCAAGGCCTACCAAGGCCTCTGATGTTCGCTCAATCCGTTTCTATTTTTTTTTTCTTTCTTTTTAACAATTGTCGTGCGCAACCAGCGTGGCGACACGTTTTGCAGCGTCGCGCAACGTACGGTTCGCGGCCGAGAGCTTCGTGGCTTTAAAGATAACAGTTTTTTTTTTTTTTTTTTCGGATCGTCAGGAACCGGTTCGGAGGAGGAGCCACGAAACTCCGATAGGAGTTACTCGCGGATTGCAACGATATTAAGAATATACATATTTTTACGAGGTAAGACAGAAAAAATTGATTTACATGAAATACAATTATTAAATTAAATATAATTTGTATTTAACTCTTTCATATTTAACAATTATAAAAATAAAAATTGCCAGTTTATTTTTTAATCGATTTCCTTGATCGGTCACGAAATAATTCGAAAATATCGAGAAAGATCATCGTTCTTTATATTTTTGTGACTTTGCATAGTTTTGTGATCAAGTTTTAAATCACGGCACGGTTTAAAATAAAGCGTCTTGAAGTTTATTAAAAAATTCTGGAAAATATTTTCCTGTAAAGTTCAGCTTGTCTTTTAAAAAAATCTCTTATTTTCTTCTGTTGTATAATAATTAATCGGAAATCGTAAAGGCTTTGAAAAGGAAAATCGACTCCAAAACAGCTGAAGAATCTGCTGCCCGCGACACCTCGTAGGTAATTATTACTCTTCAGAAGTGATAATTAAATTACAACTGTCACGTACAAAAAAAAGACGATGAAAAACGTTCGAAGAAAGAGATGCACGATACGTTTGGGTAGCCAACAATTTATTTATAGCGACAATAAGTGCGCAACAGGTTTCCACATCACATTTTGCGGAAGTCGCGCGATTACATAACGCCAAGTGTCACACTTCCTGGTAACGTAAAAAAAACTAATAGAAGGAAAAAAAAGAAAGAGAGAGAGAGAGAGAGAGAGAATGACAAACGCGCGCCATTCGAAAGGAAAAGTCTCCTAATGAAACCGGCGCCAGTTGCACGTGGCGCGCGATAAGGATTACGAGATCGGAATATATCCTTAATCCAAAAGAACTCAAAGGATTAAGACCGATGGTGAGATTAGAGCGTAAAGGGGCGGCCGATGCGATGTCCTCGTGTCTACAAACGTGTCAGCATACGCGACGTTCCCAAGGAAGGCTCTTTTTCTTCGGTTTTTCGGCCACAGGTAATCGGCCGGGCGCGTCCGGGGCGCATATTCGGAGCATATTCAGAGCGCGAGAGAGCAGGTGGAAGCGGTTCTGGAGCAGGAACTGGTTTGGTGGGAGCCGCAAGGTGGTCCCGGCTGGTCGGTACCTCTCGGTGTACGCCGGCACGCCGCGGCCGCGGCCGCCGCTCTCGGAGTCGGTATACGCTGGCACGTTGTCGCACGAGTATATTCATGCCAGTGGCGGGAGTCCCCGAGGGAAGCCGGTGGGGCCTGCACGCTCACTTCGCCGACAAGTGATCGTTTACAGTTATAGTCAGTCCGCATTGGGCGCTCGGCCGGCCCTGACTGTATATCGGCATCACACGGCATCACGGTAGAGCCGCTGATAAAGTTTCAGCTCCTGACTTTTTCGGATACGCGCTTCGCCGGGGCCTCGTCCCTTCCTTTCTCTCTCTCTCTCTCTCTCTCGCCCTTTTTCCTCGAGACGAGAGATCGCGATCGTGCCGAATAACAAGTGATTCCGGGAACCTTCTCTCCCTCCCTCTTCCCACCCTCTATCTCGTTCTTTGACGTTTTTCTCAAATTGCCTTATCGTCATCGAGGCGATAATCATCTTCGTCGACGTAAGAACGGCATTGCTGGGGCTTTCGAGTTTGAAATTGACACAACGGCGATCGCGACGCTGACAGGGGCGTTATTGATAACCGCTCCGCGGGGCCGAGGAACGTACGATGATTTAGTGGCAAGATCAAGTGAGTGTCGTGTGTGAAAGGAAAAGTGTGCGGGACGTTCGGCGCGGCGAAAAGCGCGCCTAGTGCCAGACGCCACAGTTTCAGTGAGCGCGCACTCGCCGCACTTACACGGGGCACTGATGGGGAATAATCGGCCGACGAGGTAAATACATTTTTGCGATTTTTACACTCGCGACACGAGCGAGCGAGCGAGCGAACACGTCCGCACTTTTACGCCGCTTCGGAATGCGGACCGCTCGCGCGATCCGGAACCGCAACGTCGATCTTTCGAACGACGTCGATCGTGGGGCCACGTTCGCGGACTGTCAAGTGCTTTCTAACGCGCGCGTTAATATCTCTGTGTAAAAAGGAAGAAAAAAAAACTAATATAAAAGGACTCGAAGCGCAATTTTTATCCCAGGTAACACAATGTCCAAAATCGGGACATAAGACGTCCTTTGTCCCAATTTTGGACACTGTGTTATCTGGGATGGTTTGTCTCGCGATGCACGTGTTTCCTATTCTCCCGAAATATGGATTTAAAAACAGTTTAGATAAGAATGAGACAAATTTGATTCAAATTATTCGAAAATAATCGTGCTCTTTCGACAGCGTTCGAGAATTCGGTGATATCTTTTGGGCCCGAAGAAAACCCGAACCCTCGATTACTCGAATAGCTTACGTAGCGAGGCGGCGCGGTGCGGCGCGCGGCGTGGCGGATACGGTACTCCACCGTAAATCACAACGTAGCACGTCGAAGGTTATCGTTCGGCGTAAATTGTCGGAGATCGTTCGATCGTAACACAACGATGAGCGTTCTTCCCGACAATGAATACCGCCTGATAATACGTGCGCCGTGCCCGCCGAAATTTTCCAGAAAATTAAAACGCGAGACCGAACATTTCCTGCCGCTGTTTACGTCGCCCTTGACACTTTATCCGATAAGCGGGTACTTTTCTCTTCGCGCGTCAAGAGCACCGAGTATATCTGTACTGATAATAAAAGCAAATTAATGCTCGATAATACGAATAAATGGCAATCAAAATGGCGTGCTGTTTTCGAACGCGCTCCAACAAAAACATTTCGATAAGAGCACTGGAACTTTTAATAGTTCCTCCATATATGTGTATTATATCTATAATAATGCAAAAAGAATTGCAAACTAATAAAATTCTCAGACCTCTTATCTAAATGTTCATATAATTCTGAATAACATATTTATTATATAATATATATAAAACTCTCGTATATACATATATAATGCATGTATGCATTATATGTGTATGTATATAACTCATGGAATAGCGAGAACGTGCGGCAGAGAGAAGCGGCAAAGCGTTACGATAAGTTACTGCAGTAGCATTATCGATATCGGATACGACCGCGCGCTATTAAAAGATAGAGAAACGACTTTGTTATTATGCAGCGTAATTCTCGCGAAATTCACGTATCACCGAGGTAGATGAAATTGTCCTGAAAATTGCGCCTCGCGTTCCGCGCGAAACGGCATTTCGTCACTTTCGGCGTATTGTAGGTCGATATATTGTCATGTTTGCTGGGCAATAATGCGCGCGTTAACACAATACGAGGCGTACGTTTACGAATTGAATGTGCGTGGGGCTGCAAATTTTCGACACCGACGCATCCGCTCGGCGATTAATTACAATCGCGTCAAGATACGACCCGAAAAATACGAATAACGAATTCGTCGTGTCGACTACTATACGTGTCGTGAGAAACTTCGCATAAACTTATTTATATTCATTCGAGACGCGAAAGAAATATGTGTTAAAATAAATAAAATACACAAAATGTCGAAATGTAAGGAAATATATTGAGAATTTTGTCATTTTTATATTTTCGAGAAACTATTGATGCAGCGCGCATCGCATTCCTATCCTTTTTTTTTTCAGCGTATTTCGAAACGACGAACCTATATGAAAAATTCCGGCATTGAATACGAATTTCTTCGTCAAGTACTCGGTAGGGTCGAAAAAATCGAAAGCTAATGATTCCCGATAGTATCGTGCATTATGCAACTCCGCTTGTATTGCTCAATCTCCTAGGCAGCCCGGGCCCCGCGTCTGGCTGCGTTATACTGTTCGTGCGTTTACGCGTCAAGGTTTGACGAAATCGTAATATCCATCAAGAGCAATCGCATGAGCGCTCGATAACGGGAGAAAGTGTATTGTGAGATCCGCGGAGCCGCGTCTCGCTTCCACCACAAATCACCCCGATCTCGATTTGACAGCTGGATTGGCCCCAATCTGGCATGTGCGTGCGCGCGCGCGCGCAGCCACGAGCGGGAATTCTTGGCATTGAAGAGAGCAAAGCAGGAAAAATGGAATACCCCTCGATTCGATTATCTTTATCCGCACGCGCACATGTTGACGTCTCTTACTTTCTCCCTCTTCCTTCTTTTCCTATCTCGCCTCGCGACTCGCGTTGACGGAGCTTCCAATTTTTTTTCCTAGAGAAACGGCAATCAGTTGTGACTTATAGTCTGGTAGTCGAGTATTTCAGAATCGTCGAACGAGACATTAGCGTCAGCCTCGGTAATGACGTTTAATCTTGATCGATGATTCTGAAACTTCCTCGCCATGAATCGTAACGTAAATCGCGTTGCGTTATATATGCGTCCCATAAGATGCAATTTACCACGAACATTGCACATTATAATGATATACCACATTTCGTCGTATTTTTATCTAGCATATTTAGCAAATATAAATCTTAAATAAAGCGTATAAAAAAATATATTTTTATCTTTTTCGAAAGCTTAGATATAATATATCATTATTTTATCTTGCGTAAACTTATTTATATTTATAGCACACACTGTAGACGTGATATAACTAAATCCTCACGTCATGTTTTTCACAGATAGAGATTATATACAGTATTACATATACAGTACTGTAAGCTCTTAATGTGTTAAAGATATTAATTTCTTTAGCCACTTGTCTTATCATTTATTTTCTTTCGTTCATGATCACGGAAAGGATAGGAAGAACCGGACGATGGGAAGGGCATTTCCTGCTTTCTTTTCTACCGCACAGGTTTTTTTGAAGATGAACGATTTGTTACAGGGGGACCGAGCTGTGATTTCGATCAGGATAATGCGAAGCCTGGATAGGCTGTCGGGTAGCGACCAAGACTGCGGTGATCGGGAAATGTACATCGACCTGGACGACGCCTCCGTCGACTCGCTTACCGGGAAACGTACTCGCCACCATGTCGCGGAGGTATATCATCTATTCTCTCTCTGTCGTTTCCCTTCTTTATCGCGCTCAGCTGCGCGTTATCTCACCTGAGGCTTTTAAAGTTCCATTTACTCCGAATAAGAAAAGATACTCGACCCACATAAGTCACCATTATCATGCCGAATTGATAAGATTTAAGGTTTTTCCGGCACCGTGCACTTTTCGATTTGTATAAGCTCAACGCAATTTGCAATAGATAATAATTCGTGACGAGAGACACGAGTATACCTACGGTGTTTGGTGCGCGATGCGGTGTAAGCGAAATCAATTAGTTATACGATCGAATTCGATGAATAGATAACAAATCAGATCCAGAAATAAATCTTAAATATAACAGATGACGTCTCATTACTAGCTATCCGAATTGAGTAAATAACCTTTTTTTTATCAGTGTTGTGCAGCACCGAAGAAAATTGCTAACATTTTATCAGTCGGGGTTTCACCGCTTAAACGCTTAAACGTTTACAATTAGACAAATACTCGCGAAGCGCGTTCTTGAAAGGAGAGACAAAAAGGTAAAACGAGACAAGAGTTAAATGAATTCCTTTATTGATGAAAATAGCATGGTAAGATCTTCTCATCTAGATTAGATTAGAAAATACCATTATGTAACACCGGTAACACGTTATCGCGCATTAATATAATCAACTTTGCTCGTGTCGATTATATTCGGATGTATAGACGCACTTATGGATATAATAAAACATCCTCTGTGAAAATATATACATTCGTAAGCTAATTCTTTCTTTTCTTATAAAAAATAATTAATAAAAATTAATAATATGTATTTCTTAACGTGTTGTTAAAATGAGGTCGAAACAAAGAATTTGTATTGTAATAAGATATTTATATTATCGCGTCATACATAAAATATACATGAGATATTTACAAGCATTCTGTGTTTCTTGAATTAATTGAGGATTGAGGCGTCGCGATATACCAATGCAATTTTCAAATGTAAATTGTTTCTTCCTGGAAAGTCCTGAAATGGAAATTCGCTCGTACATCTATCATCGTGCCGCGCTATGAAACCGCCGTGGCAAATATTTGACAAAGATTTGTCTATCCTTTTATGAACCGGACGAAAATAGGTGGGCGAGGAGAGCGACAGCAGCGGGAGCGAGAGGAGCCCGAAGCAGGCGAAGAGAAGAAATCGCGGTAGCGCGCCGCCGGCCACGAGGAGACGGAAAAGCGGAATTTCCGCTCGTGAGAGGAACTTGAGGAGGCTCGAGAGTAACGAGAGAGAGAGAATGAGAATGCACTCCCTCAACGACGCCTTTGAGGTAACAGTTTATTGCTTCCTCCGGGCAGCTTTCGCTTCATCGCGTCGATGAGCGCGACGAACTTTGCTAAAAACTTTCGAAGAACGAGAGACTTTCGCTACGGAACATTAAATCGCGAACAATAAGAGTGAAAATAATCAAGTACGATCGATCTCTATCCCATAAACACATTCACCTGTGAGATTGCTAACAACAAGTAACAAAAAATAGTACATTCAAAATAGAGGAAGTATTCGGGTATTTTGAACCTAAGCCTTTTTTAATATAACTTTGGAAACTATTAAAGATAGCTGAACTTTGTTCACGTTGAGTCGTAATGCCAAATGTTTGTTACAATGTGTTTCTAACCAATTTCGTTTATTTATAGTGAGTTTAATGTTATAGCAAAATTTTTCAAGGTAGATTTTTATCAAGTAATTTGAATCGTGTCGGGCAAGGTAAACCACTTTATTAGTCTTGCAAAAAAATAATTTTTATTGTGTTTTAAAGTTAATAATAAGTGTTTAAGAGATGTTAATAATAAAATTAGCCTATAATAATTATTATATTATACATTAAATTTATAGTAATTTATCACTAACTGCAATTTTTATAACATTGTCATATAAATATGTTTGAAACATGTTTGAAAAACTTTTTTATTAATATAATAACATATACACATAATAATATAAACTTTTTACTTATATACTTTACTCATAAAATAAAACGTATTTAAAAAAGGGAATTATTTCGATTTGTCCGACATCACTATTTTTACCTTTCATCGTATGAAATAAAAAAATATACACCATATGACACTTACTAAGTATACCACACTAAAGTTCTATCTTAGTTATGCAATAAAAGGCAATTATAAGAATCTATTAAGTAGATTAATTGCAAAATAAAAGTTTATATACTAATTAACCTTACGCTGTATGCGGTACACTCGACCAAATTTTCAATTTCAATTTATTATTTAACGACGCGTTGTGCTACGCTGCCGCTTTGTATGTTAGATTATGGGCCCGGCAGCTAGTAACTCCACTGCTGTCCGCTAGATTGTAACACTTAATATTTTAGATATCGCGGTGGTTCTATTTATAAGAATATTTCACCTTACCCGAACTTTCTCTACTTTAGCAAATAATTTTTTTGAAAAATATTATAGTCGAAAGATATAATCTTTTTTTTTACTAATGTTTTTTTGTGTAATATTTAAAGAAAGATTCGTTTACTTAATTTCATTATATTATAATCATCTTATTACCACGCGAAACGTTGTTGATCGACGTTGAACGTCATAAATGCAAACGACAGCAAAATATGTGATAGAAAAATCGATTTGTGCGGAAGATAAATGGCGACAACTCGCAGCTGCAGCTCTATCCGATAAGCAATTCGTTTTATTGATAGGTCATACGTAGTATCGTTAAAATGTATCAACTTTCGACTGTATATATTTGATTAGATTGCAATCCGGCGCCATTATTTATCGCGCGAATGCGACTCGATATAGTAGATAGGCTTTCAATCTTCTCGTTGTAATTTTCAGCAATTACGCGAGGTAATACCACACGTAAAAATGGAGAGGAAGCTCAGCAAGATAGAAACGCTCACGTTGGCTAAAAATTATATAATGGCACTGACGAATGTCATATGCGAGATGCGCGGCGAAGAACAACCGTACACGTGAGTATCGTTCTATCTAGTATTTTTTTTTTCAATCGCGGCGCAGCGCGAAATAATTTCTCGATACAGCAGAATTAATTGAAATAAAGAGAAAAAAATGAATAAGTATTTTACATGGATATAAAGTATCGAAATGAGATGGAGAAATAAACTTTTTTACGAAATTTTATTTTATATATTAAATATATCAGAATATGTAAAAATAAAGCTTAAATTCTTCGTTATTAATTATTATAAAATTCCTATAAAATAAACTATAAAAGTATTTCGTAAACTATTGATTTTGCAATATATTTTGCATGCATCATATTTCTCTATCCTAAAACTGTGACTTCTTGAAACTTAAAATATCTTTTTTTAAAACAAACAATCATTGAGATATGTGGGACGTGAAATTAAAACGGAATATTCTGCCTACATATTTATTTAAAAAAAAATGCTCTATTTTTCAGGTTTGTCGATGGCGAATGCGGTTCCAGCAGCGGCGACAGTACGGGCCAATTAGAATTAAGCGGGGGCGAACAACCTGACGAATCATCCCCCGCGTCGATTCACGAGACCAACAACAACAGTCTTCTCCACGAAGATCTAGAGCGCAGAATCTAAGAAAATTCTATTCTAAACGACAAACGCGTCGAGTACACATACACACGACCACGTACACACGCATACATATATACACGCACAGACTCTGTGATAAACTATCATATTAGTGCCTTTCATAGGGACAGCAATCCGCGACGATTCCACTCATTATTCGCCATGGATCTTCGTAGGTCGTCGTAAGTTTGCGAAAAATCCGCGCTGGAATAATAACAAAATGATGATTCCGCAGGGACGCAATAGAAGAAACGCGAGAATAAGCGAAAAGAAGGGGAAACGATTAGAAAGAGGCATGAAGAAACAGAGAGAAGAGAAAGAGAAAAATAAGATAAACATAATGCAATAGAATATAACAGAGAGTGAATAATGAAGGCACAAGACAGAAAAAGAGAAAGATAAGGAAGAGTACGCGTTTTTTTGCATTATACGTAATACACGGGACGTTTCCGATCTAGCGTATAATTCTTCTCGAAGACAGATTTCTCGATACGACCCTCGGGAATCGAGATGTCCTTAGAAGAAGTTTCATAGGAAGCCATTATATTTTTATGACTTAATTTCTCCCATGCTAGAGATATCTTAACAGCCAAACCCCTCGATCTAAGATTCCGTTAAAGCGACATTCTAAAATAGGTTGAGAAATAACGTTTTATTACGTAGTTGAATTTATAAAGTTTAATTTGTTATTAAAACCGCTCAACTCTCCCTCCCTTTTGACTCTGCAAGAACGAGCAACTCAAAATATGAAACAGGTAGCAAAAATTCTCTTGTTAAGTCTATTTTCTTATATATATTTAGGGCTGAAAGAGATAATGTACTTCTCCAAATATCTAAGTAATAACGTGTTCAGATAGAACGTGCGTCTCGCTGTACATATAGAATATATCGAGAGAGAAAGAGACAGAGAGTGAGAGAGTGAGAGAAAGAGAACATATCCGTAGAAAAATATTTATATCGTACGGCACATCGAGTGTACCGAAAATAACGGTTGTGCAAATAATTCACACATCGTGAGATGTGTCTTTCTATCGATCGTTAAATTTCCATTAATTTATTCTTTTATCAACATTGCCGACTTATTTAGTTAGTGCAAGATATTATCATGCTAGTTACAACTACTATTACTATTACTTTTATTCCTATTACTAATACTATTCTGTTACGATACTGCTCTATTATTATTATTATTTTGCAACCATCACTCCTACTATTATTCCTATTACTATAACTACTATGCAACTATTATTCCTATATAGTACCATTGTTACATGGTTATTAGAAATATTATATCTTTTAATATTTTATTTCGATTAATATTTTATTATTTTGAAATCTTTTAAATGATTATTATTATTACTGTTATTATTATTACATTATTACTATTATTGTTACTATATTAAATTAATAACACATTATTTTAATGTTTTATCCTAGTAATGTCATCTGTTGCAATATATGTATGTTTCACTCACATTTCTCCGTCCGTGAATTATCTATAAAGACAAACATTTCGATGATGCATTTTTGCCAATTGGTATTAACCAACTGCAATAAACTACACTTTATAATCTTTTATCGATCATCAATTACCAATTATATTTTTAGCTGCAAGCTATACACATAAGTAATAATTGTTTGTTGGCCAATTAGCAATTACAAGCGTAATTAACAAATGTAAAATTAATTAAATTACATTTGATGATTACCAAAAGATATGCATTACAATTTTACCCATCTCTGCTTCAAAAATTGTTAGTTATGTAAATTAAATTTTGCATAAAGATGGAGAGGCATAACAGTGGTATGGTAGGACTGACTAAACAGACTAATCAAGCTAACTGATAACGATTATGTTAAAATTTGTCAACTGCAATACATTTGCGACAAATCGAGTGCAATTAATTTATTAGTTACGTAACTATCATAACATTCATGTAGATGCATAGTACGACTGTCAGTTAGATTAATTATTCAGTCGCGTAACTTTACGTCTCGAAGTCATAATTAAGTTTCATAAGAAAGTCGATTATCGCTGTTATTAATAACAGTATCATCATCAATGCGCGCTATTATCATACCGTTGTTACTATCATTATCATTGTCACTGTCACTGTCACTGTCATTATGGTGGTAATTGCCACGGTCATTGCTTCACACACATTATTATATTATGACATTATTACTGAGTAGCATTTTATTATAATTCAATACCGCATTTACACAATTCTCTGTATTTACTATTTATGCGCATGAATTATTTTTGTAGTTAGCTAAAAATGACTAAGATTTAATTGTATTTCCCGCGATGTTTGTAGAAGCAGTCTTATTATCAAAAATTTATCTGGCATAGATTTATTACATACAATATTTTTTTATGTAAATATTCGCGTTGTGTTTGAAAAATTTTATATAAGAATACAGGGTAATTAAATTGTTCACTCATATATTATAACTTCTTTTTTAAATGCCTTAAATGGAAATTATTAAAGAGAAAAATGTTTCGCTTTAAGAGATTTATTATATTATAGTAAAAGAACAATTCTCTATATTCACCGCTTATTTTCTCGAAATTATCGAGATCGTTTTCCCACTTTTTTTTCTTTAAATAAGAATAAAACTTATAATTTTGTAATACATTTTGATTTGCATCAACAAAAAATTGGGAGATAAAACGTTATTAACGAGATGAGAAAAAGATCAAGAAGAAGAACCTTTTTTTTTCATTAGTTTATTCTTTAACATAGAGATATTCATATTTTACAAACTTTATTTAAACTTCGGGACAACGGGCGAGACACCTATACGCGGCATTTAATTTTTATTGCTCTTGACGGTATGTACGATAATGGCCACAATTAAAACGAACAGCGTCCCTAACAATCCAAGCACAAGAGCCATAAGAACTGTGTCGACTGGTAACCACGGATCTTCCTCTTGAGTCCAGGTAACGGCCTCAGTTGTCGCAAACAAGCTATAAACAGTATAAACGATGAATACTTCATGCATTATTCGGACAAATCTTTTATGTCAAAAGAAACGGTATGCAGAAGAGTCAGGTAAAAAAATATCGGATTATAATCCAGAACTGTGGGCAATACACTTTATCTAAAATACATAAATCTTTGATTTCTTTTATAGATACGCGTCGAGGAAATAATAAAGGACATTTTCTATGATATTTAAATGGTGAGCCATTGCTCAATTTGTTTTAGTGCTCTCTTTCTCGCCACTTTATATTTTACCGTTAAAATGATAACTTTACGGATTATCGTGCATTTTATATACGAAGGAAAGGATATTTTGATCAGTGTTTTGCACAGTTCTGAGTATAATTAGCAATGCGGAATGCCGACGTGCTGGTTTCCATTTCTTCCTTGGCGAGCTCGTCGAAGGACAGCGTAATAGCGTTGTCCAGATCCTTTCCCAGTTGTTTGAAGGTAGTTCTGCCGAGCCAATCGGCGAGATCGTTGCGATTTAGCTGTCGAAGCCGATGTATAATCGCCGCGTGCGTCTTGCCCCGACCCTCCGCCGGGGAACTATTCCAATGAAGCAGTTGGCGCAGACACGGGATCTCCTCGTCCACCTTACGCTCTTTTATTCGCGAGAATAAAAGTTAGTTGAATCGTTCGACACGCGAATAAAGCGAAATCGAATTAACGATCGAGGCAATTGGTATAAGCGATAGATCTGACGCGATTTAAAATTATAAAAAGGAGGAAAGGGGAAAGCTGAGAGCTGACCTGCCGCGGCCAGGTTCTTCGGCAAGTCGTAAGTCGTGTAATGAAGCGCGGCGATCAATCGTCTGCACTCGAACGGGTCCAATCGAGCCGCGAGATACTCCAGTTCACTCAGATTCACGTCTATCGTCCCGCGGACTCTTGGGATAAAAATCGTCGCGCTGATCGTAACGTAAATACCGATCGCCCAAGACCGCATTTTTCCGTCCAAACTAACGAGACGACGTTACAGAAATGGGGGAGAGAATCGCGCAGATGAAAACAAAAGACCATCATTCTGTCTCGTACATTGCATGTACGTGTGTTTTTATTTCTTCGGAAAGAATGTCTCATTTTTGCTTATTTACTTGTTGATTAACCTTCTTCTCTGTCTTCTCATCGTGTCTGCCTCTTCGCTTTCCGTCCTCCTCGCTTCTTCTTTCTGTAACATTTGTAACAGGGGGTCGGCGACCCGTTCTCCAACCTCTCCAGTTCCCTGGGGATAATCGGCGCGGTGACTTCCGTCGGGATGTGCGTCAATTCCGGCGACACCGGTCTCTTCCTCTTTTTCCGCAACTTCTTTCGTCCTTCCTCGACATCGGAGAAATACTTTCTAAACGTATTTCGCGCAGACTGATCACGATCGCTTTTCTTCACATTCTAATCGAATCGCGGAATCGCGCCGAGAAAGAATCACGTATAGTAATATATAATACAGTTGTCTTATACTGACTCTTTTTTCCGTCTCCCCGTCAGCTTATTAAAGATCCTCGCGCACTTGTTTCTCACGAACAGGGTGCAGCAGCAGGTGCAAATTATAATCGCGATTACGATGCCGCCAGCGACGTACAGAGACAAGGAGATCGGTCGGCGTCCTAAAATGCGTTGTGTCGGTCACGAATATGCACCGCTTCGAAAACCTTCATTGGATACTCGCCTGATAAAATATCGTGGAAAATCGCGGTGGTATTATTCATTCCTCGTTTCTTCAAATGCTTTTCATACCATTTTGTTCTATCGTCTCGGCAAATGTTAGTGGAGAATAGTAAGGATAAGCAATTGACATTTCGCGGTTAGGCGAAATCGCAATATACAACGAATACAATGAAATGAATTGAAATATCACGCACATGCAGATAACGTATATTTGGCTAATATCACGTTTTGTTATCATTGCGCAACGTGAGATAAAAAATGAAGCTCTTAAAGCAACTGTATAAAAAAATTATTTGGCAAAAATAATATATTATATTAAATTAATAAAATAAGTTTGTCCAATAAAATTGAAAGTAAAACTTCAACAAAAATAAAGTCAAAATGCGGTCATGGGATTTAATGCTCTTCTTTCCATTTAGAAAAAAAATTCTTCAATCTGTAGAGAACATATCGGACTCTTAGTTTTTTAATATTTAATATAAAATTTGATGAAAGGATAATTTGTTGTACCAATCTAACGCAATGTACTTTATTGCCATATGAACATATAATATATGTACAAATTTCGTCATGATATTGCATCATATTGATTTCGTTAATCACACTTTTCGTTTCTCGGAACGCCAATCAATGTAATTTATTGCAGAGAACAGCGACATGTTCGTCGCGCAAAAAGTTAGTTATATAAGTTTCGTAAATATTATTTTGTGAAGAACATATCACTGTCACGGCCGACCAAACATTTCGACAGATTCGTCATCTTCAAAAAGCGATATACAATACATGCCACAGATTCGTCAATTATAAAATTCAAGAATCGCGCCGGGGCATATCTCTCAATCTGCGTAAACTTGATTGATTTTCGTAAAGATCAAGTCCAACGTTTTCTTCCAGGCCTCCTGCACATCCGATGTATATTGCTTCCCGAACAAGGAAGGGAAAAGCTCTAGCATCAGTTGTTTCAAATCCTGAAAGATAATTTATTACAATTATTATATTTTAAGGAAAGAACATATATTAGAATTACAGGTAGAGTTAATGTCAAGCTGACAGAAATGTTAGAATACAAGATAAATAACTATCAGCTCGTTTTTCGTTCAGAAAAATAATTTCGTGAAATAATTTTAGTACAGAAAGCAAAGATTAATTTATGTCTCAAGTCACTATGATCTCAAAGATCTTTTTTATATCTATACATATAAAAAAAACTTTTGTATTTAGGAAATAAGCATTTTAAAATAAAAAAAGGTATATAAAGTCAGTTATATAAAAAGACGAAAAGGGAGGTTTATAGACAAAATTTTTCACATGTAAAAACATATCGCTGTTACATCATCGAAAAGAGAATGGAGAAGACAAAAAGATTAGCATTCACTTACCTCAAACTGCTTCGGTGTTTGTCCGCGGTTCTTGTGTTTCTCGGCAAAATTAATCAAGCTCGCTTCCATCAATTCCGGATCGTGCATTTGTTCGATCAATTTGCCAAGCGTCGTCACGATACTGGCACAGTGCGCTTGAAACCTCTTATTTTTCGACAGTTCGTCGAAAGGGACGTCCTTAAACGACTTAAATTCTTTTTGAGCTTCTGGATATTGTTTGAAATAGCTATAAAGAACAATTTCTCGTAAAACGATGAAGTCGTTTAAGGGCTACTGATCTGTGTCGTTAAAATCGCATTAAATAAAATAATATAAAACATTGGAGAAATTTCATGCATTGATTGCAAAGATAAATAGTGATAATGAGAACATGTTTCCCCATTGTTAAAAAGAAGAAGTTAATATGAGTGAGCAACTTAAATGAATTATTCTATAAGTGATGTATGATCTGTCATGAAAGTTGTAACACCGATTTTTTAACATGCATCACTTTTAAGGAACACTTAATTATTTTTTATACATTTTGATATAAAAAAATCTTAAGATTTTAATAACCACCCCAACTTGAATTCAGACTTGATTATATATATTATTACGAGTATTTAATCTAATGTATGACATTAATATTTTGCATGCGACCTTATGCCTTATTTACATTAATATTATATTTTGTAGAAGATCGGGATGCAGTGCAGTACAGTTTATCTAAAAGACAGATAAACAGATTTTTATTTTAGGTATAACTTTGATAATAAAGAGGAAAAAGAGGAAGAAAAAATAATTGAATTAGCATCATAAAACGATGACTATTCAGTGATAGCTGGGATTTATTATTTCCTAGCGTTAACTTTTTTAAATAATTATATTCAAATACAGAAACTGTACAAGAACGTATTGAAGTATATCAAGAAAGAAATAGAAATATATGAGAATATACAGGGTGTTACCGAAGTAAGTACACAAACTTGAAGGGGATATTCCTTGGCTTATTTTAAGAAGAAAAGATCCTATAATAAACATATGTCCTAAACTGCTTCGTGACTGTTTCATGACTGCTTCGCGTGTCTGCTTATATGTTTATAGGACTTTTTCTTCTTAAAATAAGCCAAGAAATATCCCCTTCAAGTTTGTGTACTTACTTAGGTAAAACCCTGTATAAAAGAAGAAATATATAAGAAGAGAGATATATTTGTTATATTTTTTGAAGAATAATAAAAGACTCAATTTAGTATCGCAGATAGCTTGCTTGTAATGAAATCACAGATTTGCTCGGGCAAATTTAAATGCCCGAGTATGATTGTTGGACGCAGAGTGTCATTAAGCATATTAAAGCCATTCGAAAGAAGCATGCCGCACGCGAAAATAATACATCTCTCGCGGACTTACAAATTGCAAGTTCTATTTGCGGCACCGATCGCCTTAGTAGAGATATAACATTAAACTGTAAACAACTATCCGATGTCGCAATAATTTATCGGTATCGCATGTGATAATGAAAAAGGCCCGCGGCACCGGCGTGGCGGCGCGACGTTGAAATTTTCATAGCGCGCATTCTCTGCCGCATTTTTTGCGACGCATCGCGACGCAGCACGCATTAACAAACGCGAATGGTTTCGACGAGACGTGAGGGTGTTGACGAGAAGGCCCCAAGCGCGTGACATGGTTTTTTTATCATGCACCAGATACGCATCGGCGATTCATTAAATAAATGAATGGCTTGTTAGAATGCGGAAGTTCTTCGAGCGAGGAAGCTTCGGTCGCGTCGGAGGAATTTCTAACACGTCTCGCGGTTATATCGTTTTGTTAATCCGCGACCGGTACGATCTTATATTTAAACAAATCATTATCCTCACGTTTATTTACATCGTTTACCGGCGCGATTACCTCCGCAATCTTCGCCCTGTCGAAGTTACGAGTATCGATCTACTTAGCAGAGAAAGTGCGTGTGAAGAACGGATGAAGAAAACGGCAGTTCACTCACGCGAGTAAGAGGGTGACGCCGGCCGACACTTCGTCTTTACGAACGGTCGCCCATGTGTTCTGCACCAGTCTCTTTTGCTTCTCGGTCAGGCCGAGTTTCTCGTCTAACTTATTGCCGTTCAGAACGAAATCGAACAGATTGCGGAACAACGCCATTGTTCCGCCTCGCCGCCGTGCGGGAATTGAGCCTGATCTATGGAAAACAATTGCATCCGTTGATCAGATGATTATTCTGCAAATGATCTTCAATGGGAGACTCGACTTCTCGTCATGAGAGTAACTAAAGAAATAGACTCGCATATTGCTGCGTTAGTGTTAAATGTAACGAACTCTATTATTCCATAATGTCTTTTTGCGAAACTGATGATCGGTCGATCGACAATTTAATCGCGTGCGATTGATATCTGATGAAAGATATCGGATACAAAAGTGATTAAAGGAGGATATGAGAAACGAAATATTTGAACGAAACGGCGTCTAAGTAGTTTTAATATATTAACTTTTTCAAAGCTATTGCTATTTATGTGTAAATTATGTTTAAATTAAATTATGTTTACACGTTGATCGCCAAACCATATTTGGAAGAAGGATTTTCGATACGCTAATTTGAATTATGCACGTTAAATTATTCAAAACCCAAAATATAATATATAAATGTAATAAATATTTATATCAATAGACATGTTAATGAATATGTAATTAGACTGAATGAATAAGTCTGATAATAACACAATAATGGGCCAAATCGCCAAATAACTCGTATTTGGCAGTCAACGTGTTAAATATGAAACTGCATCAGAATAGTAGAGAAAAACGCGAGAGAATACATCATTAGCTTTTTTTAAAGAAACGGATATTACATGTTGCACTGAATATGTAAATTATTTCGAACGGCAGAAATCGACGTTATATAACGTTAATAACGAACAGAAATTATCAGTCTCGTTACTACGAGACACAAACAGACTATCGCAAAGGATCACTTTTGTGTGTGTTTTTTTAAATCAATTAACAAAATTTGTTCGCGCGCGAAGATGACAATTGTACCACAAAATATCCGTTAACGAAGAAAATGAAAGGAGCGCGACAAGAATTCGAAGCAAAATCAAAAGTGACGTTCGCGCGATATCAATTCAGCCTTTCTTTTTCTCTCGATTTCGGCGTCGCAATTATCTAAATCGCTCGTGAATGAAGAGATAGAGCATGAAAGATAACTGTGCTAATACCAGTTGCGGTGCCGAGGAAGAAACGGGACGGTCGGAGGCACTTCGCGAGAGCAACTATACGCGACTGACACGATGAGACCTCGCTTATCGAGAATCGTATCAATTACGTTGTAATTCAGTGTGATATGTCACGTGCCACGCGTGCTACACTGGTCAAGCGGCGACTACTCGATGCTGCGGCCGATCTAACTATTTTAAAGTCGTCCCCACTCCACTTCCGAAGATATCCCGATGAAGGAATTGCGTTATACGCGAGACGTTTCCGTAGACAAACACCGTAAGCTCAACTATCTTTAGAAATCTCGATTAAACAACAGCAGGAAGTGCACTGATAACGAGAGCGGCGTGGAATCTTTTCGATAACTATATGTAAATTGAATTCAATAGCGACAATATGTGATGCGAATTAAACTTGTGTTCCGCCTTCTGATTTGGGAATATAGAAGTGCATCTCTACTTGTATTCAGATATAAATGTGTGTATGGATGTGTGTGTGGTAATATTTATAATTTTATACACGTAATTTAGGATGTAATTTTATATGTATTTTCAGAATCTTTAAGGTAGTATAAAAATATTTTAAACAACGTGTGTTTAATAATTTTATATAGATTATGTTTAATATACTTATGTACATATTTATGTATATACTTATGTGTATACTTTTTATGTTATTAATATTATATATTTTTTTCTGCAATTATGCAGCGTCTTTCGCCAATTAAAACAAATCTAGAATTCTAACATAAGAAATCTTATTGTCTTGTACACTACAACTGCTTTTATTTGAACTATTTTTCATAAAAACTTAAAAATTAATACTATAGAACAATTAAAAATATACATTAGACCAATAAAATCATACGTATCTTTATACATATATACATGATTTGGATAGCTTTAATTCTAAAATAAATTATAAATTTTCTTCCAAAAAGATTCAGAATAAAAAGCGTTATATAATAAATATAAATTATTACTGAATTATCTTTGCACATACCTGGTGATGATCGCGCATCTATTGCATTGTCGTTGCACTTCGAGGAGACAGCTCGGGATGTACGGGGACGATTTCAATGGCCGCCAAATACACCGTAGAAGTGGATCGCCGTGCCAGTGCCGAAGTCACGGCATTGTCGCATTAACGCTGATCGTGCACGGTATATCGCGTTACGACGAAACACTTTCAAGACATTCCTCGCGCGCGAGAATCTCCACTACCTTTCGGGCGGGAACGGTAGCGAGGAACACGGAAATGACTTCGAACGCGGATCGTTTCTCGATACCGGCGCGACCGGTGCGGTGTTCCACGACTGACCGAGATTCGAAACGTATCGAAGAGCGTCATAAGAGTAATTCTCGAAATATCGAAACGGTAGACCAATCACGACAATTGGCATATTCATTCTAATCACCGTTTTTGCGCATAATTTCGAATCGAGCATTTAGATTTTATATTCCTGATGATTGGTCCGCCATTAACAGAGAAGAAGTTAGTGGGAGTGAGACAAAGCATAACATCCCAGTGAAAAGTACGAGAGTGGAGAGGCTATCTCTTTCGATCGTTCGTTATAGTGTGATTTTTGCCCAGTGCTCTGAATGTCAACGTGAATAAGAAATTCAAGCAAGCGCGGGTAAACGGCGGGAGTAATTAATAAGCGATATTCATAGTCGGATCTTATTTCAAGAACGTCTTAAATAATAATGTTTTAAGATGCTAATATACGGTCATTTCATTAGCTGAACGGAAGTCTTAAGACTACTTTTGATCGGACTTAATTAAGACGATCTTAAATATAATATCTATGAGTACCGCCCTATGACTCTCTTTATTAGATTGCCACTGTCCCTATCTACTACCCACACAGAGCATAACATCCAACAGATATTTAATGGATATCTAGATATCCATTGGATAGCCATGGCATTGAATATCTAGATATCCATTAAATATTTGTTGGATGTTATGCTCTGTGTGGGTATCTAGCGAAACCACTGCCAAGGGAACGGGTTTGGAAAAATTAGCGGGGAAAGAAGACTCTGTTGAGCTTGACTCTAGTCTGACATTTCCCTCTTAATGGTGCATGGACAGTGTCCTAACTCTTATTACTAGAGGAACTCTACAGAATCCTGGTCTCATTTTGCGGAAACTCATAAATTATTGAGGTCTGGCTTCCTTTTCAATAGTTCTAGAGATCTTCATAGATTAAACAAATAGGTTTGCCCATCAAAGCAGAAAAAATGAGAACTAAACTGCAGAGACGCCAGATTTTCACGCAGCTTTTTACTTTGTCCTGCACGAGTCGGTCGTCATATCTTGTCAGATTTTACGAGATCTATAGTTCTACAAGAGTTCTATAAAAAGTTCCGCCATATAAAAGTAAAAAAAAAAAATTAATTTTAAGTCAATATAAAGACCTAAATTACAATATGTACTTAATAAGCATAATGAGAGTTTTGAGATATTATATATAAGTTAAAATTTCAGAATTCCGCAGGTTATATAAAATAGTTTTCATATATAGTTCTAAGCATACATAATTAAGCATTTTCTAAAGAGTTTTCTATAGGCACCAGCAATGTTGTATAATTTTTAAATAAATTAATACTAAAATAAATTATTTGGGAAACACGACTGTAATTTTTTCAATGTTTGGGAAATAATGATTTCATCTAAAAATCAAGATTCTTGTATGTTTGCTGGACAGTGTGACATAAAAGTGCATGAAATTTAAAATATATATACTATAGTAACTGTACTATTGTATAAATAAAAACCGGTAATTATTCAGAATTTTGATTTTTTTTGTGACTCTCTTGGTAAAAATTTTTGTTGTTTTCGACAATGATAAATCAATCGGGGGAGTCCGAAAAATACCTATAGGTATAATCTTCAATTTTCTTTTACTTGAAAATACACATATTCTTCAGACTCCCCCGATTGATTATCACTGTCGGTAACAACAAAGATTTTTATCAAGAGAGCTGCAAAAAAAATCAAAATTCGGAAAAGACACCCTATTCTGAATAATTACCTGAAAACCTATATTTGGAATCGTATTAGCTTGGATCATATTTCGCAGGGCAAAATAAGATCTAAGCTAATACGATTTCAAATAGATTTTTATTATAATAGTATAATATATTTAAAATTTCGCGCACTTTACGTCACTGCGCATGCTCTCTGATGTTCATGCATCTGCAGTCTGCCGATATAGCAGATTTTTAAATCCGAAAACTGTCGTTTTTAGCACTTTATAACTTTTGTTATTTTACGTTGATTAAAAAGAAAGTTTTTAAAATTATGTCTGCTAATTGTACGCTTAATTAATTTTTATTAATTATAAATCAACTATTATTTCCTAAACTATCAGAATATGTAGTCCTAAATTTGCCTAAACGATTTCCAAATAAAATAAAAAATATATATATATAATTTGCATGTCTGCTAAATATACGAAATATACGAACTCGTCCACTAGATAGATATCTAGTGACTTTAGATTTCACTTGAATGAAATTTAAAACGCCGGCAGCCGTGAGCCGGGCTGCCGGCTGCCGGCGGGCACATACCACACATTCTCCGCACGTATCACGTATTGTTGTTGTACATACCACACAGTTCACGTATCTGCTGACTGACCGCCGCTGGCGCCGCTGCTTGTTGAGTCGGCTGAGTTTAGTCACAGAAGTTTAGTTGACTGTTGACTGTTGTTGACTTTCGAGAATTCTCTGGTATTTTTGTGTGCATACATATTCACACATTTTTATCAGATTCCAATTTCCAATCGAAGACCGAGAAGGACGAAAACATTGAAGAGAACAAGAACGAGGAGAAAACACAAATGCACTACCATTTGTCCTATATAATTGTAATTTATCTTGTGATTTGTCTGTGATCCATATTCTGTGTTATAGTCAACCTGTATTTCGAGGTTTCTAACTTCTCATCTATTCTCATCTAATACTGTGAAGAACAAAGAATTTAAGATGTGCCAAAATAACCACAAAAGAACTTGATTGACGGCATTAAACTCTGCAAAAAAAAATCATCTATTACTGTTCACATGTATCGTATTACCGTAATCTTATTAACGTATAAAAGATAGGGTTAAGATCTCAACAGATGCAGAACTTGCCTTTGCTTATTTAAGAAAAATAGTGTTAACCTATATTTGTTTCAAAAATTATTCTGCATAATATAATAATTAAAGATGCACATTTGAGTTTGAATCAAGATGTGAATATGCCACATAACTTCCTAGAGTTGAAAGCACTAAAAAAAAAAAAAAAAAAAAAAATGATTTTACCACCATAAGAAATAAAATGAATTAAAACAACGATAAAATAGGCATTTTGTAATAAATTTCGTTTGAGTATTAACAATTATATTGTAGACTTTACAAAAGTTTTTAAAAGTGTACAACATAATTGATAAGAATTTATAAGCTTATATGAATAATGCTTTATGATTTAGCATGAGTTTTTAATGGTATGCGATATTAAACAGGTCCAATAGATTGCAACAATGGATGACAGTTTGGTGAACCGTATTCTGAACATGTACAAATCACCTGAGTCCTTCAGCATAGATATGCCAGCTCCTACTATTCGGAAGGTGAGAAAAGACGGATTTATATTTGATGAAGAACCAGATCCTCGTGCTGGCAAAACCAGGGAATCAGAAACGAACTATGTAAAGGAATATGTACAAAAAGATGAGGAAGAATACATTAAGGTGATTAGCATTAAGATATGTGATATGATATTGCAGTCTGTATTTTGTTCGTCTTATTTATATCTTTCCTGCCGTTCCTTGCAGTTGAAAAGTAGTATGTTTCTTAACAATAATGATCATATGGACAACGTTTCGGAGGTGTCTGGGGACACAGCAATTCTCAAGCAGAATACTGTTCAGCTTTACCGATCGTACAACTTTGCCTATCGGCCCAACACTAATTTACCTATTCTCTCTGTGAGACACAAGGTTGTATCCATGATTGCCAGCAATTCTGTTGTTATCATTCGCGGTTCTACAGGCTGTGGAAAAACGACACAAGTGCCACAATTTATTCTTGACGCCGAGTTTGAAAAGAAGCAACACTGTAACATCATAGGTATCTCATCGGATTTAGAGTGCATTCTCCGAAGCATCCAGCAAAATATTACTTTAATTTTATCGGCATTTTATGTGATGTGATACAAGAATGTTTGTATCTTGCAGTAACGCAGCCGAGACGCATTGCCGCTCTGAGCATCGCGAAACGGGTCAGCAATGAGAGAGAGTGGCCCGTTGGTACACTAGTGGGATATCAAATGGGCTTGATCAGGAATGTAAGCCGCGACACTCGCATAACATATTGCACAACTGGTGTGCTCTTGAACAGGCTCACGAATAAGAAGCACATGATGGACTACACTCATGTCATATTGGACGAGGTGCACGAACGCGACGAAGACATGGATTTCCTTCTGCTCGTAGTGAGAAAGCTATTACGTACAAATTCTACGATGGTCAAAGTTATACTGATGTCCGCGACAATCGACGTGGACAAATTTTCTGCGTATTTCTCAACGCCTGTAGAAAATCAACTTCTACCCGCGCCGATCATCGACATACCCAAGGGCAGCCCTTACGATATTTCTATATATTACATAGACGAGATGGAGAATTTGGGTAACGTAAGTATACATTTTCTTACACGACTAAAACACGATTGAAGAGTGATCGTTTCTAAAAAAAAACAGACACGATCGTTATCTGCTTCAGAGATGGAGGAAAAAGAAAATATTGCTAACTTTTAGTGTTAGTAGAAAGTGTCAACAGGATTCTTTATTCTTAAATTAGAGGTTGCCATTGCAATTATTTCCAAACATTAACATCAACATAAAAATAAATTTTTACTAATATTTGAAAAATGGATTTAAAATGTCTTCTACATAACACGTAATAAGAATATGGATAATAAATAATTTCTTTTTCTCTCTTTTTTATTTCTGCGATTAATAAAGAAGCAATCATGGAAAATATATTGTGTTTTCCAACAGATCCCTGAAGTAGACGAGGAACCAAAATTCACGACTGCGATGGCGGAGTTTGCCGCACGTATGATACGTGTTTTCGACAGTATTGACAAAAAGAATGATAGTGATGAATACGAAAGGGCCACTGTGCTAGTGTTTTTACCGGGATTTGGCGAAATTGAAGAGTTACGTACTGTATTTCTGTCATCAAAACACGAAGATGCAAATTGGGATATAATTATTTTACATTCGTTAATCTCGACCGAAGATCAGGAAAATATATTTAAGAAGCCACCCAAAAATTTCCGACGTATCATACTATCGACGAACATCGCTGAAAGCAGCATTACTGTGCCCAATGTTAAATACGGTATGTTGTCGGTCAATCGAGACTGAATAATATTTGTCCGTCGGACTAATTATATCTATATGAATTGACTGAACTACCTACAGGTATATAATTCTCACTTTTTTTTAGTGATTGATTTTTGCTTGACAAAACTTCTTGTCACTGAGCCTGGAACTAATTATCAATGCTTGCAACTTTGTTGGGCAAGCAAATCAAATTGTCAACAACGTGCCGGTCGTACAGGCCGCGTGATGGATGGTAGGGTATACAGAATGGTGCCAAGAGCATTTTACGAGGTGAATATAGACTTTACACCGAAATCATTGACCTTGATCTTTCGCAGAACCTGTAAATCACATTACCTTGAAAATTGCAGAATGTGCTGCAGGAAGAATCTCTTCCAGAGATGCTCAGGGCTCCGCTCGCAAATGTAATTCTTAAGACGAAAGTGCTGGATATGGGCGAGCCGAAAGCTCTCCTTGCTCTTTCTCTGGATCCACCTAATCTCAGCAATATACAGGAGACTGTATTACTATTGAAGGAAGTTGGCGCATTACTTAATAGGGGCATGCAAGAATTTGATGGGGACTTGACGCCCTTGGGTCGTGTAATGGCCAGTCTCCCGTTAGACGTACGCGTGACGAAGTTGATTGTCCTGGGCCATCTTTTCGGTGTTCTGTCAGACACGATTATTCTCGCGGCTAGCATGGCTGTTAAGGATATGTTCAATATCGGATTTTTCGAATTGGAGTCGACCTATCACGAGAAACTGCATTGGGCCGCTAATTCCGACAGCGATAGCATAGCATACTTGAACGCTTTTAAAGTGTGGCGAAACGATAAGGTAACTCGCCGTATAAACAGTCCCAACGAGGAAAGAGAATGGGCGCGACGGAAGAGCCTTCGCGTGAGATCGCTACGCGAGATCGACGCCTTTATACACGAAATAACACAAAAGCTGCACAATTTCGGCATAACAGAAACGATGAGTTCCGAGAAAAATACTTGGGAGAGCCTCTGTATCGATCGTACTTTTGTACTTAAATTTCTAATCGCCGGTGCATTTTATCCTAATTATTTTATCAAATACCCACATAACATAAATGATCGTAAGCGGGATATAGAGAGGATATTGGATTACCGCGATCCGACGAATACGGTTGTCTTACACGGCTGGCCGTTGGAACACCCCGGGTCACTGTACTCTAAGAGATTTCAGGAGATCTTTGCACAGCATATGGGGCTCAAAAATCAGGAGAACATAACTGTGTCCTTTGACGGATCGAACCGCGTTTATATCGAACATGAGCCGAAGAATCGCGTACCGAACGATTACACTTTCGTTCGAGATTGTGTCAAGATGAGGCATTGTCGGAACCCGATCGAGGTAAAGTTATTAAGCGAGACGGATGCTCGTCACCGAGCCGAGGAACTTGGGCTCACGAAGGAATACGGAAGATTTCTGTATGAACCTTCCAATCCGGAGGAACCGCCGTGCAGACGATACATGTACGACAAAAAGCCATATCCAGATTTACCGGAAGATTCCGAATATCGATCTAAGGTAAAATTGCAAGGTCCCTTCTCGCCGATAGAAGTTCGCCTGACCCATATGGTGTCAAAAGGAATGACAAAAGTGATATCTCTGGAATCCACATCGGTAAACTCCGTTCTACTCGACACCTGCCCGGATAGTCCGAAAGGACTTTTCCTGGTGGCGCAAAATATCTCACGAGACTCCAAGAACATGTCGCACCTGATTCTACGAAACACAACCCTCTTGCCCACTACGCCCGGTCTCGCGTCGCTCGTCACTTTAATTTTTACACCGTACATGGAACTGCGACGTAGTCCGATGGGCACTTATTACACAGGCGCTCTGTGTGGATTGGGATACAATCGCGTTACGGAGAAAAGCTTGTTTCCGGACCACGATCTGGAAATTATATTTGACGTCGAGATCACGATGAACGATTTGCGAATGGTACATCTAATATTCAAAATTTTTACATTTATGATACACTCAGATATATTCAATCTGGAATTTCCTTTTGTTTGCAATATAAAATCAATGCACTTAACATGAATTGTAAACCTTCTGTTGGCAGATTAACAAGCTTCGCCATTGGATGAATGTTGCGATGCACTTCAATAATAGTTCTGAAATTGTAGACGACGAGGCTCATCATGAGATGACTATAAATTGTCAGAATCAAATTAAAAATGCGTTCAAAGATGTGATATACAAGACTCGTAAGAAGATAGAACCAGTTCCAGTCAGTAATTTTAACAAGTGGAACCGATACGACGAGACTCTATTTCTCGTGCCTGCTCGGGAAACTTCGAGGAAAAGTAATGTATACGGTTTACACAAAGCGTTGGAATTGAATGAGAAGAACGAAAGACTCGAAGAAATAATCAAGCATTTGTTGGAATTAGAGGCTTTAGCTCATCAGTAAGTATATCATTACAGCCTTACTTTAATCATCTAGCAAATCAGCAAAATTATAAAATCATTTTTTTTTTTTATTAAAACGTTTTTCTTATGTTATGTACTTATTAGAAAACGCTTTAGGCTGTGTTCCGATATTCACTGCCAGTACTGAAAATCTATAGTGTACGTAACGTAAACTATAGATTTTCAGTACTTACTTGCAGTGAATATCGGAGTGCAGCCTTCGCAGAATCAAATACAATGTCTCGTTACTAACAATGCATGCGATAAAATGCATTCAAAATTCTTTCGCACAAACTTCGAAACATTTAATAATCAATTTTAATATATTCCATTGAATTCGGATCATTCCAAATATGTAAACAAAATATTATTCTTTATATTGATATAAATATGATATTAATATTTTATATTCTCTGCGCGCAGAGACCCGCGTGAGGTGACTATTGCACCTGTTTACTGCAAACTGTGTCTAACGGAGGTAAATGGTATCATCAATCTTCGTGCACATTTGTGCTCGGAACAACATACAGCGAAACAACGAATGATAGATACGACTGCTGAATTTGGAGAGAATCTGCATAAACTTATGGAAACACTCAGGCTATAATATAATAAATAAGTCAAAACTTTGCATTTAATTAGCTTTTTTTATTTTGTGACTTTAATTTTTATGTGAAAAATTTTTTGATTGCGATATCGTATATTTTTACTTATGTGAACAATACCAAAGCTAAGTTTATTTTGTGATATAAGTACAATGTTATTTGTTTTATATCTAAAAGCTCATTGTAAATATATCAAGGAGTAATGATTGCTTTTTCTTACAGCATTTTTTGTAAAAATTTGATTGTGATATCGTATTTTTTTTTTTTTTTTTTACTTATGTCGACAATACAAAAGCGAAGTTTATTTTGTGATATTAATAAGTACAATTTGTAATAGATCTATGAGCTTATTGTGAATATAAGATATAAGAAGAAATTGTTTTTTCTTATAATATCTTTTTCTTTTCTCACAATTGAACATATCTTTTTTTACAATAATGTTTTCAAATTAATTTACCGATTTAATAACTGACGCTAAATTTTTTGAACATATAAGTTTTTCATAGATGTATTATACATATACAATATACATACACGATATATCATACATTTGTATTACATTTTTTTTTGTTAAATACATGAAATTATAATTAAAAATTGTACAATTGTATAATTGGAATTACACTGTATACTTTTGTATAATAATCTTTAAATTGCTACGGTTCGTGCGGGGTATACAAGTTGAACTATATACATATTCTATCTATACATTTGCATTTGACATTTACATTTGACATTTACATTTGACGCTTAATGGAACTTATTGTATAATGATACAACAGAAAAACACAAGAAAACTTTGTCAATTATAATGCAAATTGCGATAAGTTTTCACGAAACATCTCAAAGCTAATTCCAAAAATAAGTGCTCGTTTACAAAGTGAAAATCTTAAACGCGACTTTCTTTCAACTTTGAGTTGATTGTCAATTTTGTGTAATAATATAAAATTTTTAAAAATGAAACTAGTAAAATATTGACACATACATACATATTTATTGAAAATAGCATATAAGAAAATAAAAATTTTTAAATTAATTAGAAAAGATGCCATTTTTAATCGGGCTGGATCTTGGTAGAAATAATAATAATATTTCTGTGTGAATTTTGTATATTTTTCCAACTCAAAACAGTAAATCCACATACTGAAATCGATAATCGATTTAACTTTTTATCCAAATAAGCATCCTTTTTGAGGATTTATGTAAAATATTTATTGCAAAAAATATTCCAGCTAGGGTTTAAACATGGAATAAAAATTTTGATTAAGAGAATTAAAAAAATACATTTTTCTTCTTAATTTGATTTCAAATGATTCTTTATATGCTTTAAACAAATTAATCTTCGTGTTTCAAATAAATATCGACTAATCATTCCTCGTCAATGGTTCATCGAACGCAGAGACTGAATTCATTAGATTTCAATATTTTATACCCTGCACGAGAGAGAACGAAAAAAAGTTAAAAATTAAAATCTTTCATTAAAACATACAATCTTATATTTCTCGTTGAAGGTAGCGAGCTCCAGGTTGCGTATACAATAGCCTACCAGGTACATTGGCAGCTGAACCGCTCACATACGTACCAGGAGATGGTGGCGGTGGTGGTGGATATGAGCTAGGTGGTGGTTGAGGTGCTCGTACAGGATAACCCGAAGTAATCCCACCTGTTTTCGCACCCTTAACAGATAAAAATGAAATTTTAGATACATGCAAGCGTATGGTATTTTTGTATAGATTATTGCATTGGATATTACACAGGATGTAATAGTTTAGACAAAATAATTGCTGCCAAATTTGACCAAATTTATCCTGTCCCAATTTTGTCAGCAACTCTTTTGCGTGCTTTCTAAAACACGGTTAAAAAAAAAAGATACGAAAGATAATAGTTTGAGCATAACCTGAGGTGGTTGTTGAATTGGGATAGCTCCACCGTGGACAGTAACGTGATTTGTCGGTCGCAAGTAGAACTTGTCGTCGCCGTAACTCTTGTGCTCCATCGAGTGTAAGTTAGTTACGTATGCTACAAGTATAATTTTTTTTAAATAAAAAATGGAGTTTTATAAAACCTTATTCTGAATAGAACTATTACCGTGTTTTTCGTTTTTGTTTAAAAATTCTCTTAGCTTCAAGTCCAATATTCTTTTTATTTGTAGCGAAATTTTTCTGCTTTTTCTTTATTTTCTTTTCTTCATCTCTTTCTCGAATTCAATCATTTACTTCTGAGGCAACGCAACACTAAAACTAACGTCGTGACAAGATAAATTGCATTACCAGTCTGATGTGTGGCTAATGGGGCTCTACCGCCCGAAAGATAAACGGGTTTAGCTGATTCTGAAGACTCTCGAGATGGTTGTGACACAGGTGCGGAGTAACTGTAAACACTCTGGCCTGAAGGCGCCGAATAAAAATTCGATGCGGAGTACTGATTATTCTCTGTCAAACAAGGAAAATAATTAAGATGAATGATCAGATAACAACATGAAAACGATGGAAAACACTCATGTTTTTTACTCGAAAAAGCAAAAGAGAGACGCAAAAGGAAGAAAGAATTATTAACTCACTATTCCAAAGAACTGCTCGAGCATCACCGGATCTTCTGGCAGCTTCCTCAGATTCTACAAGTACAAATACAAAGCATCAGTATTCGATGCCATCTCCACGACTTAAATTGTGTGGAAATTATATCATTATCATTTAAAAACTAATCGTATTTGAACTTATCTCTTTTTTGAAGATTTTGATGATTATTGTCAGTGAATGTAAACGAATATGTGAGTTATCTGTCTTGTAAGATAGATAACTTATACTTACTAGGAGGAGGTGGATTATAACTTGGGATAGACGGTGGTGGTTTGTAACCATACGTGTGATATGGAGATGCAGTGGGTGGTGGTGATGGAGTGTGGGTCCTCTTCAAAGTTCCCTGGAGACAAGAAAAATTGAAATGCAAAATTTACTCTGAAAATAATATGTATGAAGTACACATTGACGAGAAAGTTTTACTTACACCCTGTAACAGATGTGTCGGTGTGCCGACAGCAACCTTGTAGAGAGGACTGTTGCTACCTGGTAACGGTAGACTGTGTGTAAACAACTGTGGGTGTACCACTCTGGGACCTGTTGAGGGATATCCTCCCACTGTCGTTGAAACCTCCGAGCAAACGCTAGAAAACAGAATTTTATCGTATAAATATATACAGCATACATGATTAATTCCTGAATTCCTTCAAGCATTGCAATTACGATTGGAACCTGGTTTCTTTTATGAGTTGTCGCCTTCTGTCGTCCTCGTTTAGAACCTTCTTCAATTGCAGGAACAACTGATGCTTCTCCGCTTTCAATTGAGATAGTTCATTGTCCAAGTTTGAGATTTGTTCTCGCGTCTCGCCTAGCGTCATGACGTCTTGCTTCTGCTGGCGCTCTCTCTCCTTGCGTAAGCGTTCTTCCTCGGCGTCAGCCTCTTGTTCTAAAATACAAATGTAAGATGTTACCAAGACGCTTGGATAATCTTTACAAAGTTTCTCTTAGAAGAAAGTATCCATCTAAAGTACATAAGTAGTTTAGAAAGATTAAGACAAAAGATAAATTAATATAACTTCCATGACATATAGAATATCTCAATTGTAACAGAGAGAGAGAGAGAGAGAGAGAGAGAGAGAGAGAGTTTCCGTCACGTTGGAAATTCTGTGCCTATTGCCTGTTGTCAACCAATCACAGCATTCGAATTTTTTAGGTTGTAATTAACGATTTTTTGGTTATTTCCTGTTCCTATTGCCTGTTGCCTGGCATTGTGCAAGGGGCTTTAAGCACCTTGTTTCTTTCGTTGTCGTTCTCTCAAAATGTGAGTCTTCAGCGCCTGCCACATTTGCTCATTGCGTTGCGGTGGTCCGGCTAATATCGCCGGCATCTTTCTGCCACCTGATTCAATTCCTCGCTACCCGGCGTTATGTATTTACTGAATTACCAATAAGTCAGGTTTCCCAAGCCAGTCGCATCAGCGGCTGGAATGCTGAAAATACTGGAATAGCTTTGGAGTTACATCCTTCTGACAGACGGATTCTCCACTCCAAGGATTATGGCGACACACACACACAAAAGAAACACAAAACATATGTCGACCCGCGACCATTGGGAGCATGAAAGTAAAGAGAGGACAATAGTGAATCAAGCCATAAATGCCAGAATGAGGACGCGGCTCGTCCGACTTTTGTGATTCTTGAAAATTAGAAAAAGATAAAAGGTAAGGGTGCCGTCCCATGGCGCGTATCGCGATACGCGCGTATCGGGCGTATCGAACTCTGCGACCAATCACAGACGATCCGCCGGTTTTGGTACGCTCAACAATCTTTTGAACATTGTTTGAGCGTATCGCACACTCACACATGTATGTTACAGTGTACGTGTGGGTCGAGCCCTCCTTTTTGGGCTCAGGTGCCATATTGAGTGTAGAAAGTGCACTGTAGTAGTGCGGTAAGAAGGATAGAACGATGTTTGTGTTGACTTGTGTCACTAAAAAGAATTGGCTCATTATTATGCAAAATTTTAGGTAAAAATGTGAAAAAAATTGCGATCTTCAGCGATCGAGGCGGTTTAACGACGAAATTCGGTGACTCGTATCTCGCCCGTGCACGATTGTCACCGTGATAAACAGCGGTAAATAGGCTAGCGTACCCCCGGTATATTAGGCAATGACCCCCGTGGGTAATACCAGCTAAATACGAGTCGCGAGCATCGCTTTTCCGCACGGAGATACTAGGTTTGTTCGCGTCGCATGCTCCACCATGCTCCTAATCACTCCAACGCACTCCAAAAACTCATCTGCTCCAATCGCCACCTTTTATCTGTGATCCAAGTACTCTTGGTGTTTATTGGAGTATGCGACGCGAACAAATCTACTGTCGATGAAATTGTTGAAATCACCTTGTTTACGTTCCGTTTGGCTGCGAGTGACGTGCAATGTACAGTGTCCGCGAAGTACCAGAGAGCGCACGAGCGGGACAGACGGTGCTTCTGGAGTTACTTAATTTTAATTAATACAGTAATCAGGTCGTGACGGAGTTGACTTTCACCTTGTGACGATTTCAATCAACACGCAAATGTCTCACGTCAGAGACGTTTGCCTTAATCACCCGATACATTCCATTTTCTCAGATAATTTTTTTGCGTATTGTCAGATGTATTCGCTGTTCGTTTTTAAGGATTTTGCACTGCATGACTGTGTAACAATATGCATTATTTGTAAGAAGCTTTTCCTTCAGTTTCTAATAATTAAAATCATCTGTCAGAAGCTTTGGAGCTTACATTCTTCAATTACATTTGACAAACTGTATACAATTTGCTTGCTTTTGTGCACACAGTATTCAGTGATATCGCAAAAACTGAAAATATTATAATTTTCAATAAATGTATTTTTTATAAAAATATGTCTAAATGTATTAATCTTCCTCTCTTTGTCGCAAATGTATGTTCTATTCTAACTGTAATTAAAATATTTTTGCAAAAAGGTTTCGGTTTCTATAACCAGATGAAGTTTCTGGACGACGTTGTAGGGAAATCATCGTACATATTGTATTATTTTTGTTTACCTGTTATATTTATTGTTTTGTAATATGTGGTAAATGATATAACGTAATGGACTTTTTGTTGTACAGGACTATTTCTTGTCGACGAAAACTATTGTAACTTCGTTTAAATTTTTTAAATTTTTACAAAACAAAAAATGGCTAGTAGTATTGTTTCGGAATCCATTTTCTGCCGTACACCAATGTCACGCAAAACTCAAAAAAATTCTTCGGCGAACGCAAGCGAGGTGATCCTCTTCGAGGAGAAATCAAGGGAGATCTGGATCTGAAACGTAAATCGACGTGGTGACACTGTTCTCGGAGTAACGTAGGTGATTTGGATGTAGATTAAGGAGGTTCAATCATTACTTGTGAGTCAAAAGTGCGACTGAAATAAATGTCATTACAGCGATCCCGAATTATATGCAATATTAGTGTAATGAATTGTGGATGCTACTTACGTGCTATATTCTTCGTCAATTATTAATGTATAGAATATTAATAAATATATTTCGGGGTATGAGAGCTCAACGACTCGGGAATCGCTTATTCTACGCTGGGACCTGAACTTTGTGACGATAAAGCTTTCAATCCACATGGTAAAGTCCGATTTTTAAAGTCTTAACACAATCCTTGATGTTTCATCTATCAAATGCTAGTTTTCAAAGTCCTAAAGTTGGCTAAGTGTGTACTAAACCAGTGATGATCTACCTCGGAGAGACTTTCTCCATAAGAGTACATGCTAAAGTGGTCAACTTCTGAATAATATTACAAAAAAACTATATGGTCAATATTGCTCAAGTTTTGCGATTATTTGTGTAAAGTGTTTATGTAAATCATATTACAAAATTAAGGCTCTAAGTTGGCTTTCGAGTATAGAAAGCTTATTGTTACAAAGTGACAAGTTCTAACCTATAATGTTGGCAAAATAAGCAATTCCCGAGTCGTTGACGCTCTCATACCCCAGTATATGTTTGTTAATATTCTATACACTAATAATTGACGAAGAATATAGCACGTAAGTAGCATCCACAATTCATTATACTAATATTGCATATACTTTGGGATCGCTGTAATGACATTTATTTCAATCTCATTTTTGACTCACAAGTAATGATTGAACCTCCTTAAGCGGTGGCGAATACCTTTGCGATCACCTTGGCGATCTTGATCTCGACACTGATTTTTTGCCGTACAACTGGCTTCACTTTGGAGGTTATTACGTTTGCCCTTTTAGGTGCATGCGTCACATGCGTGTTTGTGTGCATGTGTTCAGTACGCGTCGCCAAACGGGTCCTACTGTCCCATGGAGCGGATAAAGCGGAAGCGTAACCAGCGGATCGCCAATCACGGATCCGTTTCGACGGAATCTTTGAAAGGGCTCTATCGGAAAGATTCCGTGATTGGCGATCCGCTGGTCCGCTTACGCTTAATCCGCTCCATGGGACATTTAGGAGCAAATTTCGGCGTACCAAAACCGACGGATCGTCTGTGATTTGTCGCAGAGTTCGATACGCCCGATACGCGCGTATCGCGATACGCGCCATGGGACGGCACCCTAATTAAAGTTAACATTGGTGGATGGTAGATAATAAAAAATTAATGTTTATTTCAAGTTTATTGCAGATTTAATCTCGGTTTAACTTATTACTTTTTATCTGTTTCTAGTTCCAAGAATTATAAAAAAATAAAAAATAAGTTAATCGACATTGATAGAAATGAACATAATTCTATTCATGACTTCATGACTACAAAAATATTTATGCACATACGTTCCTGCATTTTGCCGTTGCTGCGTGCGCATGAACGAAATATGTATTAAAAGAATTCGTATGTATTTGACCGGAAATGAATGTCCGGTAAAGAATCTACCATATGGAATCGTTTGTATTTCGTATGAAGACTTTTGAAGTGCAATTGAAAAGGTTTGTGAGTCATTCGTTTAATTGTAATTAATTATTTATTTTTACACCATGCATTTAGCCGAAATAGATAAATTAATAAAAGTTTTTATACAGAATTGTTTGTATTTTGTATGAAGAGTTATGAAGTGTGATTAAAAAGATTTGTGAGTCACCCAGATAATTTTAATTAAATATTTATAAACTCGGTAATTAGCCGAAATATAGATTTTTAGTTATTCATGTTAAAAGAAGAAGGCGCTAGTGTTCCCGAAGGTCCGTCTGTAGTCAGAATTAATATAAACGTTTCAAAAATTATTTTATACTGAAATAAATAAATATACAGGCTAAAGCCTGTAGCTATAAGTTGCTAATTAAGTTTGTCACTCATATATTTCCATCTTGCAGAGGAAATATATCCTCCGTAACGAGATCAAAGATGTATGTACGTATACGTCGGTAGTTCCGAGTGGCACTTTTCGCACCGCGTGCGACTAAACGCCGGTGCAGCAGTGCGTCGCGAGTACACGTTGCTGCACTCTTCTCGCAGCACACCGAATTCGGAGCTGGGCAAAAGACCTCCAGCATGCGCGTATTGTAATTGAAAAAGTGCAGGAGTGTAGCACCAGCTACACCTTTCGGTCAAACGAGACGTAAGGGGCGTGCCGCGAGAAGCCAGCGGCAATCGGCCGATCAAGTATGCGCAGGCGTATAATGCAAAGTGGGGGAGAAAGAACCGACTACCGACTCTCCTGGACAGTTCTCCGTGATCTGCCGTGATCTGCCGTGATCCTTTGAAGAGTTAAGACGTGTAGAGATTCCTCGCGAATTATCGAAGCAATTAACCGTTATTAAGCAACAAAAACCGGGAACTTATCCCGTGGCCGTAAACGTTAATACGTGCGACATAATAGCTTCACGCACAATCCGGGATTGCGCGAGTCTCGAACATTCCTGCGTAAGCGTATCCGAAAGGCGATACAAATAATTGTATTCGTATATCGTGGTGAAGTGAGAAATATACTTTATTGTTATTTGTTCATAAAACAAAGACATAATGGTATTTATATAGAATAGCTACTGCACCTCAAAAATTAATAAAGATAGGCTCATTCGACGCGTTTTGGCACGAAACGAAAGAATCTGGCAGAAAAATGCGGCGGTCTGTCCTGCGAAGCGAGATATTTAGCGTTAAAGTTGACGATTATTAGGTTAGAAATCCTGTCATACCGACGTGATGTAGCGATCATGAACATGCCCCACGGCCACATGCGCATGCTCCGTGGCCGCACGCGCATGCAAAAGTGTGCGAATTTTAAACGTATGCATACTTATAATGCATAAATATAAATATGTACTTTTCATATACCAACTATTCTCTGCTTTAAAAAATTATTTCTGCTACAGATATTAAGCGTTGAAGTTAACGAAACAGAAATAATTTATTAAAGCAGAGAATAGTTGGTATATAAATATGCTTTTCATATACCAACTATTCTCTGCTTTAACTAATTATTTCTGTTTTATTAACTTCAACGCTTAATATCTGAAGCAGAAATAATTTATTAAAGCAGAGAATAGTTGGTATATAAATATGTGCTTTTCATATACCAACTATTCTCTGCTTTAACAAATTATTTCTGTTTCATTAACTTCAACGCTTAATATTTGTAGCAAAAATAATTTGTTAAAGCAGAGAACAGTCGGTATATGAAAAGTACATATTTATATACCAACTATTCTCTGCTTTAATAAATTATTTTTGTTTCGTTAACTTCAACGCTTAATATCTGTAGCAGAAATAATTTGTTAAAGCAGAGAATAGTTGGTATATGAAAAGTACATATTTATATTTATGCATTATAAGTATGCATACGTTTAAAATTCGCACACTTTTGCATGCGCGTGCAACCACGGAGCATGCGCATGTGGCCGCGAGGCATGTTCATGATCGCTACATCACGTCGGTATGACAGGATTTCTAACCTAAGAATCGTCAACTTTAACGCTAAATATCTCGCTTCGTAGGGCAGACCGCCGCATTTTTCTGCCAGATTCTTTCGTTTTGTGCCAAAATGCGTCGAATGAGCCTATTATTATTAATTTTTGAGGTGCAGTAGCTATTCTATATAAATACCCCGTGCAAGTCTGCGACGCAGTTCCGGCAGCCATGCATCTTTACCACGAGGAGAGCGAGGGAATCCAGCAGCAGTAACCGACTGGCTTTCTGTGTTGAGGCCTGAAAACACAGTGGCGACCGTTATTACAGCCAAAGTAAGTGGCTACGTGAATTGATTATTAAATATATTCGTTGTTCCGGTCACAACTTTCCACGTGCCTCTTCACCAACGTTTCTTGTCTCCTTCAGACAACCTTCCGCTTTACCTCCATTCTCCCGTCTTCCTTTCGCACTCCCCTATATCTACTCCCTTCATCCAACACATCTCAATCTCTCCCTTCATCTCCTTTCACTCTCCTACCACTTATCCGTCTATTCCCCCGCCGAGGGCTACGACTACGGGGGACCTTTGGTCGATATAGACCTAGTTCATACCGATCTTTTGATACGCATATCAAATAGTATAGTTGAGCTGATCAACCAATAATCAAACTAATTTACTAGTTATTTACTATTTAATTAATACGCGTATCAAGTAATCGGTGTAAACTAGGCTATACTTTGCAGTATAATTATAATAAAATATGATATTATAACATAGCATTTTGACATATATGCTAACAAAGCACAAAGATTATTACATTATTACATTTTATTATACTATTACTTTATATTGTCCATCTTTTTTAAGAGAGATAATATGTCATCCAATTATCATTCCTCACATTGCGAGAATGATGTCGGATATCCTTATACTGACAGAGTAGCGGTAGGAGAGGATTATGTTGATTTCATCTATCAATTTGTGAAGGATAGCAATATATCTACAAAGGACTGTAAGAATACTACTAGCATAAGTAATATTCGTAATAATATAATTGGAACACCTAGCAATTTTCCAAACTATGAAGATTTTCTTTTGGTATGTGTATTTTCTGTTCTGTAAAAAGTATATAATCGCAAAATCTAATTTATGCTACAACATTTGGAAATATTCAGTACCTTTTTTTTATTCTTTAATACAGAAAACATGTGATTTCGATATTTCAATATCTCCATGGCAGAAACAAGTGTCATATACTTTTGTACCACAGTTTCAAAAAGATTATTATTTTCATCATATTGGTAGGTAACATTTAAATTGATAAATAAGATATTGTTACGGAAAATGTTTGTGTTCAGAAAAGATTATAATTAAATTTTCTATTTTGAAGATCTCGAGTTTCAAGAAGCTGTATATCCAATCAGAATCTCTATATATGAAGTATATAATTTTGGGAACGTAACTGAAGTTTGGGCTCAAGATTCTGAAGATCAGGGTCGGTGGATTCTATTATGGGATGGACCGCCTCAATTCTACGAAATTTATCCAAACGTACCAAGTTCTTACAAACACAGACGTTCGGAATCACGGATATTTTCTCCAGCTTTACGGTCTTGTAACTTTAAAACCAAAATGCTCAGACTACAATTTATATCCAACTCTTGCACACAGCTAGATGCTGTGATGCTGATCGGTACATCAAAACTGATTTTTCCTAAAAATCTTAAAGATAAGAGTATAACTAATCTCTTACACCGCATTCGGGCACAACGACATTCTTGTTCAGAGAGATTTTGTCCTCTTCGTTGTTCTGAAGAATTCTCAAGAATTGAAGAAAAACCATATTCTATAAAAGATTACCTTTGGGGTTTCTGTAAATTGTTTGACCCTTATAATACAACACGTGATTATGAAAATGCACACTTGGATATACTTGATCTTCAAAAGGAATTTCCTAAATATTGCGTTATTATTTATAAAAGGTAATTGTCGACATTAAGTAATCTTATATATTATTTTCTTAACACTGCGCGGACACTGTGGGATTTTTAAGGCACAGTCGATTTTTTATTTATGATTTCCACGGGAATGGCTTCAGCGCTTACGTTGGCTCTCCTCCATAAAGAAACGTGGTGATAGTGCAATGTAACTGCCAAGCAGCATTGAAGTTCGACAGTTTGTTGCGCGATACCAAGCAATCGAAGTGTAGTGTGTGCCTTCAAAGACCCAGGGTGTCCACCTCGGATGTTAAACGGCAGAAGGAACAGCATGTTACGCTCGGCGTGTCGGCTACACGGATGGAGGAGGCTTGTTCGTTGTTGTGCCTTGCACAGCCATACCCTCCACATGCTGTAGCATGCTATTCCGTCTAGCATCACACCTACCTCGTTAATTTTGTCCACGGATAAGTAATTTTGCAATTTACGTGTTTTTTTTCAATATTGATTCTACTTATAAATAATAAATAAGAGGTAACCTTTTTAAAAAAATAGCATTGCTTTTAAAACTCGCATTTTACAGTTTTCTCTTGATGTTTCGGCACTTAGAAAAGGAATTGCAACAGTTCCGGCTTATGTAGAAATTACTTTTTGAAATCTTAAAGATGATACAATGAATTTTTATAGATTTTTTGTAACATAGAAACGCTTTTAAAAACACGTCCGTGCAGTGTTAATAATGAAAATAAATTTATGTTCCAATGTTATTTGCAGCGACATAGCAAAGAGTTTTCTCAAGAGCAAGTTCGCGCATAAGCAAGTATTTCGGGAGGAAGATGTGCCATCTTCTAAGCAGGAATATGTGAATCACCCTTTATTAAGAAATAATTGGAACTATGTAAAATTTATAGAAGACATAAAACTCTCTTCGGGAGAATCCAAGGAGCAACTTGATAGTTTTTCTGCGCTTTCTGTAAAATATTCGAAGTTTATTTTTTGTAATAATTTATTATAATATAATCTCATGTATTAAAATTTTATATTGTGTTTTTGCAGGATGAAATAATACTAATAATATTAACATACTTGGATATGAGGTCGTTTTGTCGTATGAGCAAAGTAAATAAACGCCTTAATAATTTAACACAGGATCCTTTTCTCTTCAAATGTCTGAACTTACGAAATTTAAAAAAAAAATACTCTAAGGATTCATCCTTTTGTTATAATAAAATTCTGTTTTATTTTGCATCAAAATGTAAATATTTGCAAAAGTTGGATCTTACAGAAAGCTGCATTTCTGCTTCGGATTTCGTAAACTTTCTTCAGAGTTGCGGCGATTGTTTAACGCACTTACGATTAAGTAACTGCAATTTTTTTGACAAATTATCTCTATTAAAAATTTCAGAGATATGCAAAAATTTGAAAGGTACATAAATACATATGATTGTTAAGATTACAGATAAACTAGCTGTATATGACCAATATATACATTTTTTGGGTTATTTTTTTAGTATTGGATCTCAGTTATTGTACTCTGGAGCTGGAGGGAATGGACCAAGAAGTTTCGAGTCTCGAAAATCTAGAATTTCTAGAGAAATTAGACCTTAAAGGTTCCAATATAAGAACTGAATTTCTTTGCAAAATACTACAAAAAACTCGCCGGATGCGTAACTTAAATCTGAGCACGGATGGGTGTTATGTAGAAAGATTAGATTTAGACAAAATTACATTACAGTTAAAAAATTCGTGCCCAGACTTGGAAATAATAGATTTATCGGGCTGCAGTATTATTACATCGCGAGGTATTCATGCCCTCGCTGAATGCAAGAATTTACGAAAACTGACAATGATGGACAAGTACGTGTGTGCTACATTTTCTTTTAAAACACATATTATTCTTTATCAAAATGTGTATTTACATTTATTGCAAACATCATGAAACGGTTATGTTGTTTTTCTTATTGCGATTGAAAACCCGCATAATAATATGACTTTTGTTACAGGAATGACAATGATCGCTGCACAATCGATAAGCATAGCTTGCATAGATTGTTTTCCTCCTGTCAATGCTTAGAAGAAGTCAATTTGATAAATTCCTATATGAAGTTTAATTATGATGTCTATAAAGATCTGACACTGTGTAAAAACTTAAGACGAATATACTTGGATTATATGTCGGATTATAGTTTTGCAATTCTCGAGCAGTGTCCTAAACTGCAAACAATTTATGTTCTGCGGAACGGGTTCGACGACACGCGTGATAGCCAGGCGAAGGAAAAATATCCACACGTGTCCATCCTTAAATATCAAAAAAGAACCGACGGTGATGAAAATGAGGAAGAATTATGGTGAATGTGAAGGAAAGTGGCTTTCCTTACCGATTTGGCTGAAATTTAATTTTATGACCCTAAACTTTTCAAGAGTATTACACAGATGAAAAAATTAAAAGTTTGGCTGAAAATCTCTACCTGAGGAGTCAGCTGAAACGGTTACATCATATTTTTAAAATGTTCTCTTATTATCCGAAAGTTGCTGAATATTTGCAACAGTACAATGTCAAATAATTTATTTAATTATACTTTGTACAAACAGTATCAAATAAAATAATTTTGAACTGTATGAAATGAATTTTATTTCCAAAAGATTGTTACTCCAAAAATAATACTGTAACTGCATAATAATAATGTACATTGATTAATAAAAGGGTGCTTTCCAGTAATCAACACAGGCGACACTGTGTTACACAGTGTCGACACAACTGCTTTCCAATTATGACCCAAATCGACACAACTTGACACAGCTCAGAAGCAAAGTCGGGCTAGTTGTGTCGAAAATCAGACTTACCAATTTCAGTAACTTTTAAAATTTTTATGTTTACAGAACTGGACGTATACGTATATATATACGCTATTATGTAGTATTGTAGTATTTTCTTTTCTGTTTATTTTCTAAATATTATAAATAAAAAAGAAAATGAAGTGCAAACACTGTGACAAAATAATTTCACTCGATGATGCTGCACAGCATTCATGTTTTGGTGGGCAAGAAGTATTTATGGATAATGAAAATAATTTATTTGCAGAAAACATAACCATAACATTAGATAAACAACGCAAGCATCAATTTTTTCTAGAAATATCAAACTTTTATTATTAATGTTTTAAGAGATAATTTTCAAAATTAATCATTAAAAAACTTTATTCTATTTTTGTTAGTTTATTAAGGAATAAGAATATTAAGAATTAGTAATTTATATAAATATTTTTTTATAGCTGCTGTCTGGGATAAAAATGCTAACTTCTGAAAAAATTACTTAAAAATAAAACTTCAGACTCAGAATAATTTTTAGAAACTTACATATAACATTTTGGTTCAAATATAATTATTCGTTCTATTAAAAATATCTAAGGCCAGATTTAATTTTAACAAAGTTTTTATTTAATTGCATTTAAACATGCATTTTTTTGTGAATAAAATATATTAATATATTATGAATAAAATATATTAATAAGTCTTTTATTTTAAAAGTTATTTAAAATATATATGTAATAAAATCTAAAAAATAGTTTATTTTATTTAGAAAATATTTTATTTAATTAAATTTAATTAAATGTTATAGTTACGATTAATATATAAGTTGATAATATGCTTAGAGAGAGATAAGTATACTTTATAGTATATAAGTATACATATATAGTTTATAAGTATAGTATATAAGTATATAATAATTTCTTAGAAATAAGTATACTTTTGTTTTTATTATATACTATTAACAATGAACGGATTTCTTAGTAGTTTTAGTAGCAATCAAACGTGATTGACTACGTTTACATGACACCGTTAAGGTGGAAGCACATAAAATTACAGGAGCCATAGGCAGAATGCAGAAGCCATAGCGCATGAGCATGATTTGTCATAAATAATACAATTTATAATATTTAGAAAAAAAATATATAAATATTTGTATTCATTCGAAAACTTAAGATTCCCTTAAACAGGGAAAAATTATTTTAACTTACATATATCAATTAATAATTTAATATTTACATAAATAATGTAAATGTACCAGTGCCCGGACAGCTGAAATAGGTTGTGGCTTAGTGTCCGGACATACTTGTCCCAGTGGCCGGACAGCTGAAATAGGTTATGGCCAGAATGGTCGATGGTCCCATTGTACAGTCAATTTTTGATTTATTTCTTAATTTATCGTGTAGCGTACTTTTTGAAATTCCGTACATTTTGCTGGCTTGTCTAAGCGGAATCTCTCGACGAACATCATGCAGTGCATTTGTCAATGATGACTGCAGAGTGACTCAAATGTCTACCGCGGAAAATTACTTCTTGCCATTTGAGTTAGCATGTCAGAGCAAGTCACCGCGGATTGTGGTGACTGCCTGCAGAAGTTAATCGCACTGGCCATATGCTTGGTTTAACATAATGCCTGGTTTAATATGGCAATGTGCCTGATTTAACAGAGCCTAACAAGCTGCTGATTGTTCGCATTGTCGAGACAATTTGCAATTGCTTCACCAGTCCACAGACCGATATGAGGGTGTGCAGCTGTAGATTATTAAAAAGCTCTGCTGACTGTAATGACAAGCCAGCATGTGGAGGTACACGAAGATACGGTACTGTTGACAATTCGTACTGTTTACGTTTATTTGGCGTCACGCAACCTTGTGAATCAAACAACAGCCCGTGCGACTCTCATGCAGATGATCAACGTGATCTTCGCGCGAATGGAGACTCAGGCGGAGGAAGAGAACGTGAGGCTTGATGGGGAACATCAGCAGGAAGGTTCTGTCATAGCAAACGGCGAAACTGAAGCCGAGGTAAGTCCAGAGAATGCTCCTAGTAATGATAAAATTATCAAACAAAAACAATTGTCAAGAGTATTTTTGATGATGTAGTAAAATCTGTGGTGCCATTGGAAGAGGAAATCAGTTTGGAAAACGGCAGTTCGGAGGACAACGGTGACGAGGCGGCCGCTGAGAATGACAACATGGTAACTGCGAAATTCACCCATGTGCTGCAAAAGGATGCAGTCCTGGTGTTTTGCGCTCTCTGCAAGCTCTCTATGAAACCGCTGCCGGACGGCACTCCCGATCCCGATCGCACGAGCTCCGTTCCAAGATCTTGTCGCTTCAGTTACTTCTGGGAATCTTGCAGAATGCCGGTCCAATATTGCGCTCTAACGAGATGTTTGTTATCGCCATTAAAGTACTTGTGTGTCGCGCTGTCGAAGAATGGCGTGTTTTCGGTGCCGGAAGTGTTTGAGCTGTCATTAGCACTGTTCTTGGTGCTCGCCCGTTTCAAGATGCACCTCAAGATGCAGATTGAGATGTTCTTCAAGGAGATCTTTATGAACATCTTCGAGACCTCTAGCAGCTCATCTTTCAAACACAAGTGGATGGTCATACCTGTGCTTACGAGGATCTGTGCGGATGCCCAGAGCATTGTCGACATCTACGTTAACTACGATTGTGATCTCTCAGCAGCGAATCTCTTCGAGAGGCTTGTCAATGATCTCTCTAAGACTGCTCAAGGTCGTCAAGCTCTGGAGCTAGGTGCATCGCCAAATCAGGTGCGTTATAAGAAAGAAGATAACAGGATAAATGTATTATTTGGAACAAAGAATGTTCTTCGAGATAAGCAATATAAAGTTTTGTTTGTAATATTAATGTTTTGCTCTTTCAGGAGAAATCCATGCGCATCCGTGGTCTCGAGTGCCTCGTGTCTATTTTGAAGTGCATGGTGGAGTGGAGTCGAGATCTCTACGTGAATCACAGCGTGCCAGCGAATCAGCAACCATTGTCAGATCCACCGGAGATCCTGCTACCGCGTTACGGCAGCACTGGCAGCCTCTCGTCGGCCAACTCCAGTCTGACTGGCAACAAGGAGGTGCTGGACTCGCCGGAGCAGTATGAAGTACAGAAACAACAAAAAGAGTTATGGGAGGCCGGCAAGAATGTGCACTGCACATTGTGCAGTACTTGCAGGAGCAAGGACTGCTCGGTACTTCACCGGAGGACGTGGCCAGGTGGCTGCACCTCGACAAGCCCGCCATTGGAGACTTTCTGGGCGACCATAATCATAACCAGGTGACGAGGAGAGAACAATTGAAATTAATAGACTATATTAATTATAGACATAATAGCGACCATAGTTGATCAACTCTAAATAATGTTATGATTATTGCGCGATAATTATTGTTAATTAATTAAAATAATGACCAATTTTGTTATATCATTTGCACAGGTAATGTACCATTACATCGATCAGATGAACTTTGCCGAACGCGATCTAATAACGGCACTCAAGTATTTTCTGGAGGGTTTTCGGCTGCCCGGCGAGGCACAGAAGATTGACCGACTAATGGAAAAGTTTGCTAGTCGCTATTGCGTTCTGTGTCAACAACGCCTTTGAAAATATTGCCACATGTTTTACTCTTATAGCTGCCGATAATCTTGATATAATATTTGCTTTGGGAGGATGTATTTACGTCGCCTCTAACAAAAGTGTATGTGCAAGGTAGACGATATTGTCGATAAAATGCATCGGCAACGACGTTGATCCATATCCATGGTCTTAATGTGTGATTAAATCTCTTGTTCCCTGATTGAAGTGGTTTAATTTGTTCCCATTCATTCGAATTTAATATTAAATCAAACCAAGTCTCGTTATCTTGACAAGTAGAATCGAATGAAAAATTATTACAATTAAATGATTCATTGTTATCGTCTTCAATGGAAATTGTAATGTTTATTGATGGATCTAGCATGTCAAGACCCATTCTTTGTCTTGCGATAGAAAATATTTCTCGTCTATTATATTTAACATTAACCCACCAGTTATGGGCACTCCATGCATTTTGACATCTTTTACTCATTTGCTTCCAAATTGGGTCCGAGTAAACAGGTAATTGATCATTGCAAAAATGATCAAGAGACACGGTAGTGTCTCGCGCCAAGTATACGCGGAGCGAGACCGACCGTGACTCTTTTACGCGACGCGACGGGTTGCGAGTACTCGAGATGTTGAGATCTCGATAACGAGTGAACGGATCAAGTTCTAAGTAGGCTTGATCGATAGCTTGGGGTTGACTTGGGGGGGGGGGGTATCTCCTATAATATTTTCCGCTACGTGCCCTACGAACGGAGATATTGGGACGCAAAGTCCAAATGTGAAAAATTTTATTTAAGGAGGTTCAATCATTACTTGTGAGTCAAAAGTGCGACTGAAATAAATGTCATTACAGCGATCCCGAATTATATGCAATATTAGTGTAATGAATTGTGGATGCTACTTACGTGCTATATTCTTCGTCAATTATTAATGTATAGAATATTAATAAATATATTTCGGGGTATGAGAGCTCAACGACTTCCGAGCGATTTCCGAGTCGTTGACGCTCTCATACCCCAGTATATGTTTGTTAATATTCTATACATTAATAATTGACGAAGAATATAGCACGTAAGTAGCATCCACAATTCATTACACTAATATTGCATATAATTCGGGATCACTGTAATGACATTTATTTCAGTCGCACTTTTGACTCACAAGTAATGATTGAACCTCCTTAAGATACTCCTAACGCCGACGTTTCTCATGCCATGCCATCATTTCATTGGCTGGAGTCGCGTCCTTTTCATTTTTTCGACACTGGCGGCGCTTTCGCGCAGTGCAGATAGTACGTTCATTAGCGCGGTGTCACAGTTTTCACATTCACAGTCAGTTCAGTTAAGGCCATTGCACGTAATAAAGTTTTAGTCATAATCGTAAGGTCATAAGAAAATAGACCAATCACACTCGATTATTCTTCAAGTGCGAGAAGAATAATTGACTGTGATTGGTCTATTTTCTTACAGCCTTACGATTATGACTAAAATTTTGTTACGTGCAATGGCCTTTAATCATACGTGTGTGTAACTGTGTACTGCGCGCAGTGCAGATAGTGCGTTCAGCGCGCTGTCACAGTTAACCTAACACGGGCTGGGTTCGGGGAGCGCGCTTTTAGCGCTACGAGCGTGCTCTGTCCTTGTTCAACTTTCAGTAAGTAACAGAGATAGAACGACGTTGTCAGCGCTAATAGCGTCTCCCCGAACGCACCTACGGTAGTGTGTCTCAAAGTCGGCCGCAGGAGGAAGTGATCCGCGCAGTTCCTTGGGCTTAACGAACCCACGGCAACAATCCGAGTTCCTAACACCGCGGACATACACACACAACTATACGTACACACAAACATTTACATAACTTTTTGATGAATCTGAATATCACTGAAATTTTTCGAGCCGATAAGGGGAGGTGATCCGCGCAGTTCCTCGGGCTCAACGAACTTACACCGCGGACATACACACACAATTTAAGAAATAGCCCAATTGGGAAGATACGTGATGGAAAGATTTCCAAAGTAGAAGAAAATATAAGGGACAGCAACCAAAATATGCTATATAGCCCAAAGGCGGGGCTGAAGGCGTCTATAACCCCATCCGGGGTTTGCAACCACAAAAAAAAAAGTGTCTCAAAGTCTCAAATACGCGCGGAGCGATACCGATCTCGTTTATTACGCGAAGGAATTATCGTAAGTTACTAATATATAATAAATTAGAAACACCATGCTTGTAGCAAGGTAAAATCGGAGTAGGGCGGAGATTAATTACATCTCTATAATGACAATTGTTTGCAGTGTAATAATAATGCACAGCGAATGAAAACTTCTCTAGGCCCGAGCACACGTGAGCTAGGGAACGTGACGAAGGTTATGGGATAATTGGGTATCATCGCCGGAGTTTCTCACTCGCGAGGAGTATGGGAAACTTTGTGGATGACATCGTAATATGGTACGTCTTAATCTTGACTTTGTCGAAAGCGCAAATGCGATGGCGGCGTCAGTCCCGTTTTCACAGCTGACGCGGACAGGGCGATTAGACACGTTAGTGTTCAATGTGTATCGTCACACCACCTCTCCTATCTTTGATACTTTATTTTTATAATTATATACGTAATTTTCATGTTTAATTACCATGTAATTAAAGAGAGTACGTTTGGCAGCCTGCTGCTACTGCTTTCAGTCAGCGTCATATTTGGAACTAGCGAGGTCATAAAATTGTTCACAAATAATGGAGAAGAAATCTTCAAAACCTCTACATACAATTGGGTTATTCGATTGTGTTTGATTGCCTTATATATAAATATGTACGATGTACAAAGTACATACAGAGAAGCGGTAAGTATCAACAATTTAGAAAGATTTAATATAATATCTTATGATATATACTGTTGTAATTAAAAAGAATATTTATGCAGGGAAAGACTATTCCCAGACTGGTGCATTCATGCTGCGTCGGACACTGCGAGACAGGCCTTTTGGACTCACCGGTTTATGCTTCTAATGCTTCCACTCATGTCCAGCGCACTTTTACTCAAGACGCCCTGCTCTTGCTGTATTGTTTCTTTGGGCTGCAATTTAGTTATCTAACATGGGGCTACTTGCAGGAAAAGATAATGACACAGGTATTAGTCAAATTTTACCGATATTAGAAGTGGATATTATTTTAGATTATCATGTAACGTAATTAAACCAAGATTTATTTATATAGGAGTACGAAGATGCTTCTGGCAATAAAGCGCGGTTTCAAGATTCGCAATTCCTGGTGTTTGTGAATCGCATTCTTGCTTTCCTGATATCGGGATTATATTTACTTATTCAACGTCAGCGCAACATAAGACGCCATTGTACAAATATGCGTTTTGCTCCTTGTCAAATATTATGAGCAGTTGGTGTCAATACGAAGCTTTGAAGTATGTCAGTTTTCCATCACAGGTAAAAAAATAACGATTGTATATACCTTCTGACGATTCATTGATTTCTCTAGTCATAACTTCTTATGTGCCAAGATATGAGTATTTGTATGAATGTTCTAGCTAAAGCTTCTAAAATTATCTCAGTCATGTTAATGGAAAAAATAATTTCGCATACAACATATGAATATTACGAGTATGAATGTTACTGCGATTCTCATTTCTATCAGAATGACGCTCTTTATGTTGGACATTTCTGATCATAAAAACGGTATATATTTTGTTAAATCTATAATACATTTTAGTTGCAGTCAACTTACGATAGATCTATCAAATACTTTCAGATGGGGCTACAACACTCTCTGGTGTTATTTTACTGGGAGGTTACTTATTATTAGATAGTTTCACAAGTACCTGGCAAAATGCACTTTTTACAGACTATGGTGTGACTAGCGTACAAATGATGTGTGCGGTCAATATGTTCTCCTGTTTGTTAACTGCAATGTCTCTGTTTCAACAATCAAGCTTTCCACTGATATTTTCTTTCATGACGACAGGTAATTAATTTGCGATATGCAATTAGTTTCTTATAATATTGCTTGCATGAAAGTAACTAATGACTTTTATTGTACAGTACCTTAGGTTTATAGTCGATTGCTTGCTGATTTCAATTTGTTCGGCAAGCGGCCAGTTGTATATTTTTTACATTTCGAAATTTTTGGATCTATCACATTTGTCATTATGATGACCATTCGTTAGGTCTGTTAGGTATATGATCATTTGATATCAATTTGTAAGGAAAGGTGTTAAATCCATCCAAAGAATATAATCCCGCATTTAAATAATGTCTGTTACAGGGTTTGGCGATACTACTATAATGTTGTGTCCTGATAATAGGTGCGAGTACCAAAGGTCTTAAGACATGTTTAGTTTATATTTTACAATTATATATGTATGTTGTTGATACGATAAAAATTCTTTAAATCTTATTTAAAGTTGACTTTAATTGATATTGTAAGATGTTACAGAAATATTTATCATCTTTTATTTAATCGAAATAACAAAATGTTTATAATAAATCACTGTCTTACAGTGCGTATATGGAAACAATTACGTATTTTGTGACAAATATAAGCTAAATTATCTATAAGGGTAAAATTAAGTCAGTTGTGCTTACCTATTATTCTACGTATGTACATTTATAGCTTCTTTCGTTCTCTTATGTTTGTGCAAATAATTATCGAGAACTGTCATCGATGATATTAATGGATGTAATAATAATACAGTAATATATGTAAGAGGTCGCAAAATTAACAGCTTTTTTAAAGAAATGCATCGTTGTACATATATCTGGTACAGATGTGAGAGTGTTATTAGTTATATTACTTTATGTATTCGTATTGCACACTTAGGATGAAACTTTGGACAGTTTATTATAATTAAAAGCTGTAAATCGAGATTTTCTTAATTTAATAGTGAGATGTAAATATGTATTGATACAATTATTAAGTTACACGACCCTATTACTGTAATATAACCTGCAACATTTATATTGTTATTATTTCTGTACGGAAGCGTTTTCATTAAACTGAGATGAAATGTAATACATAAAGTTTGTATATATATTACGTACTATGTATTATAGATTTTTTTACTGTACTTAATTCACATGATTGACCAGTGTTTAATTCATGCTTATAATTAGAAATATTACAGTATACCATAAATTTATGTACGAGGACCAAACAAAACCACATAATCGCTTAAACGGAACGATCATGTAACAGTAATTAATCTGTAATCTGATAATTAGATAAGTAATTAGATAAAAGCAACCTGTGGAAGAATTGTTCGCAAAACAATTTCGTGGAACTCGAGCGGACTATCGCATTGTGATATAATATGAAATAAAAAAGTTATTAAAGGAAAGAGAAAAAAACAAATTATCTTTTATTTATATGTTTGTACGTCCTATTTATCTTTTATTGAATAATTACACATTATTTTTATTTTGCATGAAAATTTTAATTTTGCTTTCTGAGCTTTCTGTACAAATCTCTCTCTTTCGCTCTGTCTAGTTAAATCTAAACAAAAAAGTTTTTGGGAGTGATTGATTAAAATGGGACACTCCATATGTATTATATGTGTGTGTATGAATATATATATATATATATATATATATATATATATATATATATATATGTATATATATATATATATATATATATATATATTTATATATATTTATATTTATATTTACATATATAAATTTAATAAAAATTTTGTTGTTATTGCTAATTTGTGAATAAGTAAAAAATGAAAAATGGAAATTTTTTGCCGATACTTGCTTATCACTACAAAATGCATGATATCAGTACAAAATTACCTTTTTCAAAAAAAGGTAAAAAAAAGGCGCCAAGTACACGCGCAATGTATGTTGTAAATCCAAAAATCTAAAATGGTAGTAGCTTTATTTCTCTCTAACAAAATAATTCACAAAATTGCGTTACCTAACTCAACCCAAGTGATATGTAAACCTAACAAAATAATTCACAAAATTGCGTACCTAACTCAACCCAAGTAATATGTGTAGTAGCTTTATTTCTCTCTAACAAAATAATTCACAAAATTGCGTTACCTAACTCAATTTAAGTGATATGTATTTTAAAAAAAGATGTGAAATCTTTAAAATGCGCCAATTGCAAAGAGAATACATATACTTTGAAAAATGATTGTTACGCAACTACTTTTAAAAAATAAAATTAAGTAGTACGTATCTTTGTATTCCCATTCAAGGGTCTTTTCATTCCAACCCAAGCTTTAATTCTTTTCAACAAAATTATAATATTACAAAAAATTATTTTAATTACAAAGAATTAAAAAGGTAACAGTACAAAATAAAAATATTCAATTAAAATAAAATAAATAAATTTTTCTTGTAAAAAAACTTGGCGCTGCTTTTTGACTCCTGCTGCATACTTCCCTAAATTGCTTTTTTATTTAATTAAAAATTTTGTGCTTTATTAAATTCAATCAAAATTTTAGCACTTTATTAAATTCAAGGTCTAGCAGCGCCAAGTTTTTTTACAAGAAAAATTTATTTATTTTATTTTAATTGAATATTTTTATTTTGTACTGTTACCTCTTTAATTCTTTGTAATTAAAATAATTTATTGTAATATTATAATTTTGTTAAAAAGAATCAAAGCTTGGGTTGGAATGAAAAGACCCTTGAATGGGAATACAAAGATAAGAACTACTTAATTTTATTTTTTAAAAGTAGTTGCGCAACAATTATTTTTCAAAGTATATATATTCTCTTTGCAATTGGCGCACTTTAAAGATTTCACATCTTTTTTTTAAAATACATATCACTTAAATTGAGTTAGGTAACGCAATTTTGTGAATTATTTTGATAGAGAGAAATAAAGCTACTATACATATATTACTTGGGTTGAGTTAGGTACGCAATTTTGGGAATTATTTTGTTAGGTTTACATATCACTTGGGTTGAGTTAGGTAACGCAATTTTGTGAATTATTTTGTTAGAGAGAAATAAAGCTACTACCATTTTAGATTTTTGGATTTACAACATACATTGCGCGTGTACTTGGCGCCTTTTTTTTATCTTTTTTTGAATCCGAGAATTCTGCGAGAATAGCCACTGCAACATCCACAGTTAGTTTATTTTCTCTCGGCATTTTCTTCAAATCTTTATAATGTATAACGTATAATAAAATACTATATTCTAACCAAGAATCAATGCTTTCTTTGATAATCTTTTGTTTCTCATCCATGATTGTTGTGTATATTCAAATATTTTGGCGCCCTTTTTAAATCTTTAATGTACAAATTTTTTGATGCAATGTATCTTCCTGTTCTAGTTCTAAATATATAATAATGAGATAGATGTATATAAAAGCAACAATGATAAAAATATACGTAATCTTTCGGAATTTATATGGCTGGATTGTGATTTATAATTATGTTGATGTTATAATAACCTAATAAAAAACGTCTATATAAATGTCAATATAAATTTCGAACGATTACATATATTTTTATTATCGTTATGTCTATGTTGTTATTACATATATCTATCTTATTATGTTATACTTAGAACTAGAGCAGAAATGATAAAAAGATGATATGCGTTAATATTTATTACAAGTGTATCACTTTCTTGTGTAGTTTCATATTATTATATTTACCTCACTAATGCCACAAGTATATCACGTTGCACGCGATAAACGCGGGTCCATGGTGGTATCAAAGCTAGTAGAATATAAAATCTATAAGATCAACTAATATACTGAGCGCATAGCTTTTATATCTCCCAGTTTTCCATAATTCGTACAAGCCGGTGCCACGTATCAGTGCCATCAGTGTTGGATAAATTTTTAATCCATATGCAGGATTCTTAAAAAATTCCTAAAATTGATACAAAAGTATAGGTATTAATTGAAAATAATTGTACAAGTTAACATTATTTGGTAAATTAATCGACATTTGGTAAATCCGGCATAATGTGAGCTATCACCTTGAATTCAGCATCTTTTGCTGGTTGAAAGCTCTCACATACGGCACGTACTGTATGCCCTCTATTAGTATCACGCATTACATCTTTATATATTGATTGTACACCGATTTCTAAACGTGTGCATCTATGGAATTTGGATTTGACGGTGAGCGCTCGACAAGTACGGACGTGTGCTTCCCCTCCCTGCGATTCTGCGCAGTTCTAACCTCGTGGTATCGTGTGAATTATACGGACGAGTTTTTAACTCGTGTCTTGGGTAGCTTCAAGGGGTTTCCCCTTTTCTTATTTTAGTAATTGTTAAATTACGATACCCTTGCTAGTGCTAGGTTTGCACAACTATGCAGGCGGCTTCGGCCCCTGTAAAGGAAAACATTTCGGAAGGGACGGATCGGCAGCGATGCTTGTCCGTACCTCGAGGCGAATTTGATAGTTTTTTCGAAAAAGTGACCAAAGAATCGGTAACGGTGACGGATTCGTGTTCTGACTCGCGATCGCGTTCGCGGTCGCGCTCACGATCGAGCTTTGAGTCGTGCACTCAGTCCCACTCGCGTTCTCAATCTCGTTCTCATTCCCCCCCTGATGCGCAAAAGACATCTCGTGCTTCCGAATTTTTAAATATCGAGCAAGTGAAAAATATGGGGAAGAAGAAGCATAGAAGTCGCAAAGGAAACAACAGCGGCGAAGACGTGGGTTTCGTCCCTCCCCCCAAGGCGACGGGGATCAACGATGTAACAATCAATGTAAACGTACATGACGAAAATAATGTTATGGACATTGACCCCCCGCGCGGCCATAAGCGATCGGCGGACACCGAAGGTATGACTGTAGATAGAATTAAGATCCCTTGCGACACTCGCAACGTTCCCGCGAAGGAATCTGGCGAGAAGCAACCTGGCAGCGACGGGGCCCCTCCTGCGGCGTCGACCCCCCTTCCCCCTGAGCCTAGTAAGATAACTAATCGCTATCGTGATACCGACGAGAAACCTTTCGTGGTACATTTTCAGCATCTCCAAACGAACGTCTCCCTTCATTCTCTGCAAATTTCACGTATGATAAACGCCTCTTTTAAGAATGACATTACTGAATGTAAGCAAATGGGGAACAATAAGGTTATGGTCACCTTCTCTACGGCTAAAGCAGCCAACAGTGTTATCGGTCACCCCTTATTAAAGCAAAGAAACTTGACCGCGTTTATTCCAACCTTCAGAGTAATGAGGGTAGGCATCGTTAGAGATATTCCGGTCGAATTCGCGCTAAGTGAATTAGAAGCGGAATTCGAGTCTTCGGCTAAGATTCTTTCGCTTAGCCGCTTGAATAGAAAAATTAAAGAAAACGATGGCACATTCAAGTTTGTCCCGTCTAGAACTGTAATGTTAAAATTTGAAGGTCAAAAACTTCCTAAGGAAGTCGCTCTTTTTAAGACAAAGCTACCGGTCGTGCCTTACATACCGCGCGTGTTAATATGTTTTTCGTGCTATCGATTTGGTCACGTCGGTGCTAACTGTAAGGGTAATCCCCGATGCATCAGATGTGCTCAAACTAAACATAAGGCGGGCGAGGTATGTCCTCGTCAGGAACTTCCTCCCATATGCGGTAATTGTGGGGCCGAACACTTGCCCACTTCGCTGAATTGTCCAGCGCTCGACAAACAAAAACAGATATACAACGTTGCATACGGTGAGAACATACCTCTCCCGCAAGCTCGCGCAAGAGTCGAGGGAGGCGATCCTCGACGTCTATTAAGTTACCGATCATTAGAGGACTATCCGCGATTGCCGAGTCAGTCGCCTCCCGACAATAACTCGTCGTCCAAATCTCGGTGGCAGGGCCAGCCTCCTAATCCCCATGCGAATTATAACCCTTATGAATACCTGACCAACGCTTACGGTGCGAACTGCGATAACAGCTATGGAGACACATATTCGGAGGCCCTTCGTAGCCACCGAGGTAACACTAATTTTAAAGATCGTCTAAATACCAAGGTTTTTACGCAGCGTCGGAACTTCAAGATGACAATCCTGATCCTCATTGATAGGGACAGAGAGCAGAGCAGAGGGGAACGTGATCATCAATATTCACAAAGACAGCAAGCCTTACGTGACCTGCACAACTCCATGTTATTCGCTCCTAATGGTAGGATCCCTTAACTTTGATACTACTACTTCATCCTCCGATCCTCATCCTCCTTCCTCCCAATCCCTACCCTCTTCCCTTCCTCCCCCCCTCTCTTGAGCAAAGCTCCCCTCAGAGAGATCGCTAAGGAATGATGTTATTCAGAACAATAATCTTCCAATTTCTAAATATGTTTGCTAATACTAATTCAATCATTTAGTTGAACTTATTCCGCCCTCTCTCAACGGCTCTCAACTATGCGAGGGAAATCCAACAAGTACGTCGCTTGCTACTAGAACTTACACATCATTAAGCGTTCCAACATGACTAATTCTTCTTCCACAGACTTTTGCGTTTGCCCCTGGCTCTGGTATTCTGTACTGGAACTGCAGGGGAGCGATAAGTAAGAAACCTGAGATAGAGAAACTTTGCGAGGACTATGAGGTAATATTTCTGGCGGAAACATGTATGACCCCTGCTAATGATTTTTCCGTCCGCGGCTTCAAAGTTATTAGAAAGGACTCTGTTGACCCTGGTGTCAGAGGAATGCTTGTCCTGGTCAAGGAGACAATTCTGTTCTCTCAGATTAATCTTGCGGGACTATTGGACCCGTCTGTGGAAGCTATCGGTCTGGAGCTCGAGATTGCCAACGTCAAAACTATCGTTCTGGGAGTTTATAGACATCCTAGGCCCCCCGTCTGTCAGAGTACTTGGCGGGATCTGTTCTCATTGGCCAGCTCTCGTGATTACTTTCTCCTTATGGGAGACATAAACGCCCATCACCCCTACTGGGGAGCGACCCGGACTAACTCAGCAGGGCACTTGCGTCGCTGATATCCTCGATCAGCATCCGTTTAAACTCATGAACGCTGATTCGCCCACCTACATTCCTCCTCCAGGCGTTACGCCCTCGCTACTGGACTTGGCAATTTGTTCATCTAATCTGGCTCCTATATGCGAATCTCTCACTCTTCGAGACACAATGGGCAGCGACCACTGCCCGATCGTGATCCACGTTAATCGGCAGATTAGGTCAGTGAATGTGTTTTCTCACAAACATAAGTTATCGAAGGAACAATGGGGAAGCTTTACTACTATTCTACAATCACGAGCCAAGGATCTAGAAGCGGAGGTTCTTAGGTGGGAGTGACAAGGAGCCCTTGCAACAATACCAAACATTCTTCGAGCAGGTTGAGTGCGTTCTTAGTGAGATCTCTCCTCCCGCTAGAGAGGCAGTTTCCCTGAATCATCGGAAAAAAGACGGTACTCATACCGGCCCTCCTCCTGCTCCCTGGTGGACCAAGGAGTGCTCAGAGACGGTGCAGGCTAGAAAAAGGGTATGTAAAATATATCGCAAAAATCCTACAGTTGCAAATTATCAGGCCTATAGGGCTCAGCTCTCAGAAACTAGGAAGATTTTGAGAAAAGCCAAAAGGGATGGATGGAGAGAATATTGTTCTTCGTTAGACTTTCTGACTCCTACTACGGAGGTCTGGAGAATGCTGAAAAGGTATAGAAATCGCAAATTGGCGTCCGCCAATCCCTCTGCAGGCGTGAATAGCGAGCAGATAGAGGCTGCAATGGCCAACATCTGTCCCCCCACGTGTGATTCTGAACCATTAAATATCCCTGACAACTCCGCTTCCACACCTGAGTCCCTCTCTGGATGGACAATGCGTTTCAATTACCAGGAATTCAATGCGGCACTTAATTCCGTTAAATTAAAGTCTAGCCCAGGTATTGATAGAATAGACTATCAAATTCTTAAATCGCTTCCTTCTCCCCTGAAAAAGCTGCTGCTGAGGGTTCTCAACAACTTATTTCTGGAGGGCGTTTTTCCGGAGTCCTGGTCACATTCGCTGGCTTATCTTATCCCCAAGCCCCATGGCGGCGGAGTCAGACCGATAGCTCTCACCTCCTGCGTACTTAAACTTCTTGAAAAACTCATTCTTAATAGGCTACACTGGGTGATGGAATCGATGTCCCTCCCGGAGTCCCTTGTATGTACCTGATTTCCAGTTTGGATTCCGCAAGTTTAGATGCTGCTCTGACAATCTCACTATACTAACGTCTGAAATTCAAGAAGGGTTCCTTCAAAACAAAATGACTGCGGCTTTATTCATCGATGTTAAGGGTGCATTTGACAATGTCGTGCCTGACATTTTAATTCAAAACCTGTTAGAGCTCGGCTTCTCCAAAAGAATCTGCCAATTCTTCCAAAATCTCATTCACTTTCGTAACGTACAGTTTGTTATTGATGGAAAGCTTACCTCCCCTCGCACTTCGCGAAAGGATACCCCCCAGGAATCGGTTCTTAGTCCGACATTATTTAACATATACTTAAGGAAAATAGCCAAATCACTACACAGTCGCACCAAAATTCTACAATTTGCTGACGACATTGTCATATATGCAAAGGCATCTACCCTCCGAAAGGCAATAGACTCCTTGCAAAGATCCCTTGAACAAATCCAAAAATATCTAAGAGACAAAGGTCTTGAAATTTCTCCCACTGAACCCCAGCTCATGATCTTCTCACCCTACAAGCGGAACTATAATCACTGCGTCATTAGAATTGATGACAGGGTCATTGGCCCCTTGGAAACTGTTCGTTTTCTAGGTGTTGTTCTGGACTCCAAGCTCTCAGGCATCGCCCACATGGATTATCTGATTTCCAAAGCCAGGACAACAGCGAATATTATTTCTTCCCTCAGAGAGATCTGGTGGGGAGCTCATCCTCAACTCCTTCTCAATGTGTACAGAGCCATTTTAAGAGGTTCTCTAGAATATGCCTCCCACATATTTTGCCTTCAAAGCTCATCCAAATTTCACAGACTTGAAATAATACAAAATAAAGCTATTAGAGTCAGCCTGGGATTACCGCATCTCCACTCCCATAAACTCTATGTTTGCTGAGGCCAAGGAGCCTCCTTTAAAGCTAAGACTTCAATATCTGGCTGATAAGTACCTTATTAAGGTACAGTCCGTCACGAATCATCCAGTCACGGAATCGTTGTCAGAGATAGCATACTATACAATGCACGACCCGGAGAGGGCCGAATACGTAGCTCGTAGTTTTCCTCTTGCGAAGGCATTCCAAGGCATCGAACAGACAACTCACAACATATACAAATCGACAATTCTGCCAACCTTTCAATACTCCTTCTATTCTTCTTTCTTCTCCCCTCCTTATTATTATCCAAGCCCAGAAACAATGGATACCTTCAACAGTATTCCTCGACAACAGGTGCAAGCTTTTTTCGACCAAGCATTTGGGGACGTCATGAGGGATTCCTTGGTTTTTTACACTGACGGGTCTAAAACTCTGTCGGGGAATTACGTTGGTGCTGCTTGTCACTCTCCTCAGATACAGCTCCAAATCATGCATAAACTACCGTCGCAGTCTTCCGTATTTACTGCTGAAGCCTGGGCAATTTATAATGCTATACTTTTATGTCTCGACCTTCGACCAGCGTGCGCCACTATCGTTACTGACTCGAAAAGCGTGATAGAGGCTTTCGCGGCCCCATTTCCTCGTAAATGCAATTATCTCATCCCGTTAATTAAGGCAAAATTACTTGCAGCTCAAGAAAGAGGTACTCGTATTCAGTTCATTTGGATTCCCTCGCACATAGGAATAGCCGGTAATGAAATTGCCGACTCCCTAGCAAAAAGAGCAATCAGAGAAGGCATCCCACCCACACTTCAAAATCCCATACACTGACCTCTTTGCTGTTTCCAAGGAAAAACTTGACAGATGCTTTAAAGACTATCTTGCTACGTGCGCCCGAGATAAAGGGACTCACTACTATAACAACATATACCGAGAGTCGTCAAAACCTTGGTTTTACAAGTCTGGTCTCTCCAGAGAAACGATTGTAACCGTGAACCGTATTAGAGTTAATCATTATAGTTTAAATCACAGTTTGTATCGTAAAAACCTTATTGAAGATGGATCATGTCCATGCGGTAACCGGATCCAAGACATAAATCACATAATCTTTTATTGTCCAATTACTATTAGGCATAGTATTAAGCTCCGTGAATTTATATATAAGAGTAAGGGACCTAACTGTCGAGATATATACGAAATACTTAGAAAACCCTCTAGCAAGGTGTGCCGTCTAATCATGGCCTTTTGTAAGGCTATAGAAGTTCAAATTTAAATCACGCGCCACGCTCTCTTCTACCGCCCCTTAAGCATTCCTTTCTATACTCCGCGCACAGTCAACGTCGTCTCACCGCTCGAATGGAAACAAGCCATATAATAATAGTAACTCAAGTTTTATCGTCACATTTTTAACAAGAACTTGGCCGTATCGCCACTGCAAGAGGCGGGAGCCACTAATCAAAGAAGAAGAATCTATGGAATTTAAATTTCACAGATGGACTCTTTCACGCTGGGGGTCCAACAAGCTCAAGTTGAGATTGTTGGTCTGGTGCAAACTGGCAGAGTGTGCGAGATTACCGAAGTTCGCCAATGGCGAGGGAAAGTGCGGTTTTGACGGTGGGCCCAGCAATTGTGGCCGTACTCCAGTACCTATTAGCTGCGCCAATTCTAACTGGGAGATGCATTTGACGACATCGAGCCACGAGCTGCCTAGATAGTTGCCATCGATGTGAGTTACTGTGATGAGAGTCTTGATGGTATCGATGTTCTTCGCCTTTATTTCGGTAATTGGTGAATTAGCCGTCAACAAGGTGTATCTTGCCAAAGCTTGTACATAGGCATCGCGCTCGAGGCTCATATAAAAGATGCAGGCGATACGAATGGCACATCTAAAATATATAGCATATAAATAATATAAAATACGAAAGGTACAGCCGTATAAATCTATTTTCCTTCGTTTCTCAGATTTCTTCTCACCTGATACCGTCCAAGCAGAGCGACGCGATCTCTGGATCGTCGCAGTCTTGAAGTCCGACGCTGAACGCCGCGAGGACTGACGTCCAGGCCATTTTGAACATCAGCCGCACGTGTTCCAGATGCTTCGTCGTAGTGAATGGTGCCTGAACATGACTGACAGATTCCATCAAATTCTTCGCTGCCGTAGAAATTACTTCCATTTCCATGTTCGATAACAATCGTCGTTTCTTTTCACTAAATATCAGCTGTTTGCCGGCGAGCCTGCTATTATTAGGGTTCAACTTCATCTTAATCTCGTCGCCACCGATTTCATCGTAGATTCTAGACAGGTATTTCTCCTCATTGTCGCTGATGCGCCGATTAAGCCTGATAAATGAAAGAAAATAAAAATAAGAAAAGACTATTTAAGTCTATAATCAAAGAGATTATACCATTTGATTTTATATAGAGTGATTCCTATGCATTTTTATATTACTAATTATTACATAATATTAATAATAATAAAATGTAATAAGAAAAAATTAATAAAAATATACTAACAAAGATAAACTTAAATACAATAAAATTTTCTCAATATTAATAATTATATGTATGTAAAACATAATTTTTTAATTATAATTAACTTTAAAAATTGCTATACGTACTTGTTGTATTGTTCTTTGGTCATTTTATTCTTAACCTGAGTGCAAATCGGTGGTCAGCATTATGATTGAGAAGCCGAGAACGTAGGCTGTATCTGCGCTCGTGAAGAGGCCGTTGTTAGGGTTACACTCGCAATAGCGACTAGCAAACTTTTCCATTAGTCGGTCAATCTTCTGTGCCTCGCCGGGCAGCCAAAAACCCTCCAGAAAATACTTGAGTGCGGTTACTAGATCGCGTTCGGCAAAGTTCATCTGATCGATGTAATGGTACATTACCTGTGCAAATGGTATAACAAAATTAGTCATTATCTTAATTAATTAACAATAATTATCGCGCAATAATCATAATGATTTAGAGTTGATCAACTATTATGTCGCTATTATGTCTATAATTAATATAGTGTATTAATTTCAATTGTTCTCTCCTCGTCACCTGGTTATGATTATGGTCGCCCGGAAAGTCTCCAATGGCGGACTTGTCGAGGTGCAGCTACCTGGCCACGTCCTCCGGTGAAGTACCGAGCAGTCCTTGCTCCTGCAAGTACTGCTCATCCTTGCCGGCCTCCCATAACTCTTTTTGTTGTTTCTGTACTTCATACTGCTCCGGCGAGTCCAGCACCTCCTTGTTGCCAGTCAAACTGGAGTTGGCCGACGAGAGGCTCCCAGTGCTGCCGTAACGCGGTAGCAGGATCTCCGGTGAATCTGACAACGGTTGCTGATCCGCTGGCACACTGTGATTCATGTAGAGATCTCGACTCCACTCCACCACGCACTTCAAAATAGACACAAGGCACTCGAGACCACGGATGCGCATGGATTTCTCCTGAAAGAGCAAGACACTAATATTACAAACAAAACTTTATATTGCTTATCTCGAAGAACATTCTTTGTTCCAAATAATACATTTATCCTGTTATCTTCTTTCTTTTAACGCACCTGATTTGGCGATGCACCTAGCTCCAGAGCTTGACGACCTTGAGCAGTCTTAGAGAGATCATTGGCGAGATTCAAATCTCTCGAAGAGATTCGCTGCTGAGAGATCACAATCGTAGTTAACGTAATGTCGACAATGCTCTGGGCATCCGCACAGATCCTCGTAAGCGCAGGTATGACCATCCACTTGTGCTCAAAAGAGCTGCTAGAGGTCTCGAGGATGTTCATAAAGATCTCCTTGAAGAACACCTCAATCTGCATCTTGAGGTGCATCTTGAAACGGGCGAACGCCAGGAATAGTGCTAATGACAGCTCGAACACTTCCGGCACCAAAAACACGCCATTCTTCGACAGCGCGACACACAAGTACTTTAATGGCGATAACAAACATCTCGTTAGAGCGCAATATTGGACCGGCATTCTGCAAGATTCCCAGAAGTAACTAAAGCGACAAGATCTTGGAACGGAGCTCGTGCGATCGGGATCAGGAGTGCCGTCCGGCAGCGGTTTCATAGAGAGCTTGCAGAGAGCGCTAAACACCAGGACTGCATCCTTTTGCAGCACATGGGTGAATTTCGCAGTTACCATGATGTCATTCTCAGCGGCTGCCTCGTCACCGTTGTCCTCCAAACTGCCATTTTCCAAACTGACTTCCTCTTCCAATGGCACCACGGATTTTACTACATCATCAAAAATACTCTTGACAATTGTTTGAAAATCAATATTATCATTACTAGGAGCATTCTCTGGACTTACCTCGGCTTCAGTTTCGCCGTTTGCTATGACAGAACCCTCCTGCTGATGTTCCCCATCAAGCCTCACGTTCTCTTCCTCCGCCTGAGTCTCCATTCGCACGAAGATCACGTTGATCATCTGTGTGAGAGTCGCACGGGCTGTTGTTTGATCCACCAGGTTGTGTGATGCCAAATAAACGTTGTAAACAGTACGAATTGTCAACAGTACCGTATCTTCGCGTACCTCCACATGCTGGCTTGTCATTATAGTCAGCAGAGCTTTTTAATAATCTGCAGCTGCACATCCTCATATCGGTCTGTGGACCGGTGAAGCAACTGCAAATTGTCTCGACAATGCGAACAATCAGCAGCTTGTTAGGCTCTGTTAAATCAGGCACATTGCCAGTGAGATGGCCATATGCGATTAACTTCTGCAGGCAGTCCAGTGCTGTCACCACAATCCGCGGTGACGTGCTCTGACATGCTAACTCAAATGGCAAGAAGTAATTTTCCGCGGTAGACATTTGAGTCACTCTCTTGGGCTGTGGCAGAGCGTTTGAGATAACCTCTTCACTCTGCACAGCTGGTATGTACATCTTTGATCTCGTTACGGAGGATATATTTCCTCTGCCAGATGGAAATATATAAGTGACAAACTTAATTAGCAACTATCGCTTATAGCTACAGGCTTATTAGCCTATATATTTATTTATTTCAGTATAAAATAATTTTTAAAACGTTTATATTATATCTGACTGCAGACCACTGCAGACGGACCTTTGGGAACACTAGCGCCTTCTTCTTTTAACATGAATAACTAAAAATCTATATTTCGGCTAATTACCGAGTTTATAAATATTTAATTTAAATTATCTGGGTGACTCACAAACCTTTTTAATCATACTTCATAACTCTTCATACAAAATACAAACGATTCTGTATAAAAACTTTTATTAATTTATCTATTTCGGCTAAATGCATGGTGTAAAAATAAATAATTAATTACAATTAAACGAATGACTCACAAACCTTTTCAATTGCACTTCAAAAGTCTTCATACGAAATACAAACGATTTCATATGGTAGATTCTTTACCGGACATTCATTTCCGGTCAAATACATACGAATATTAAAAGACCCTATAAAAAATATATGCTAACATGTCCATCACGCTGATCTAACCTCACATGAGCGTGCACGTCACGGGAGTCAGGTGTCTGAGTGAGGTTATAACAATCGACGTAAACAATGAAGACCGAAGTGTATAATGAAATAATGATGACAATCCGCAATTTTCGAGGCCTGTCAAGAGATTGCGCCAAAATGTTAAAGGAGAAATATAATGAGTAAGAATCCCTCTTTTATTAAGATGCCAATCGAGAGGGATATCTAACGTAACTGTGTTATCCTCTTATTGTTAATTAATAATTAAGATACTTAAAAATAAGATTGATAAGATGTTTCACTTTTACACAGCATCCACCCAAACACACTGTACAGCATCCTGTCTTTAGAAATACAACAGAAAATGAAAACCAATCACGTCAGATTATTTGGAAACAACAAAAGTTATTACGACAGGTAAAATGATTTTAGTAAAATCATTGATTGTACGGTACATGAACGATTGTACGGTATAGAAAAAAATATCTGTATATTCTTTTTAAAATCTCAAATTTTGTTTTGGTTTTGTTATACACTACGTCTTTTTATTAAATTATAGCTACTTGGAAGCTGTACAGAATGGGGAGCCAGTAGGCATTCTGTTAAGGATAGCAAAAGACATCGACGCTGCGCCAGCTTTATTAGCGCGTAACATTTTGGAAAAATACTGTATGCGCGACAATGCAAATGGTAATAGTAATCAATATTTGAAGGCCAGAGTGACAGGCAAAATAAATTAACATTTGAGCGTTTTGGATTAAAGATATTATGTAAAATTTTGTTTCAGTTTCAAAAAATCTAGTTTCCAAGCTGTTTAAGGATACGACACTGATTGACGATAAGAATCTTGCGTACGAAATTTACTTGGTAATTAATCTAAGTAGATATATAACGTTTCATAAGATGTGTGTGTGTGTTGCATATTTTATCTTGATTACAAATTTTATGATGTATTTGTTTTAATATATTTAATTATTTAATATATAAATTATTAATCTTATCACGAAAAAAAATAAAAATTTTATAAGAAACTGACGATTTTTTTTATTTCAGTGCACATTATACGATGATCTGTATGGACCTATAGCTGATGCAATGGGAATGTAAGTATGCTTCGTTATATGTGTTGAAATTCAAGTCTATACTACCTTTTTTCAATATCATTGTAGACATTTATCAAATAAAATTCTTTATTTTATCCTTATATTAAGAAAAACAAAATAAAAATTTAATAAACTAAATTTTTTTAAATTTAAATTAAAAGAAATAATAAACATATAAGGGAAAAAAAACAAGATAATAACTTTTAATATTTATTAAAATCTCTCTGATACTCGTCTTTCTTAATTTTCCTGTGATGTAAAATTACAAAAATGACAAAATAATATTAATAAATTACAAAATGAGAAAAATGTATTTTTTTTTATTAGATGCATAGGGCGAGAATATGAAATCAAGCTTCAAAATTGTCTAATACAAAGAAATATTGCATTTCGTAACGAAGAGCACTTACGATTACGAGGATATGACAAAACTCCAGACATTAAATTGGAAGTACCAATCGCAGTGAATGGTTACGTGATAAACTGGATTGAATCCAAGGCACGATTTGGTAATATGGACGTTCATCAAAAATACATGAAGGAACAATTCTTGAGCTACTGGAACAGATTCGGGTCTGGACTAGTTATTTATTGGTTCGGATTCCTTGACTGCTTGAACAGATCGACTGAGAAGAAGTTTATTATAATGGACCATTTTCCCGAAAATATTACATACATGGATCCAACTTGTATCAAACCTATGAATAGTACGTGATTATAATCGAGATAATTGTATATAATTTATTTTTGTACAGTTATCTTCAAGAAATGACAAGAGATGACGCATCTGATATTTGTAAATAGATTTCTGTTAGAGGATCTGATCATGGATTAATATTTTAATACTATTTCTGATTGTTATCGGAATGGATTAAAGTATGGTTTTGTATTTTTATATTGTAATTATTATATTCAAGTCATTAAACTATTCATGTATTTTTATTTTCCCTCCAAATGTTCGCGAAAACTTAACTATTTAGTAGAGCTACATAATCGAGTAAATGAATTAAATATTATCACATAACTGAATGAATTAAAATCACAGTCCTTAAAAATACAGTGTAGCTACAATATATATGTACATATATATATATATATATATATTACAATCTGTTTTATAACGAAAAATCAATTGTACGATAAACCAAAGTTATTTATCTGGTTATAATATTTACAGTCCTTTGAATTTGAATCCTTTAAACAAAATTGGACAATTCGTTAAATCTAAATTTATCAGATTTTATCTTTCTTCCTATTTTTATCCGACACTGTATATTTGTCGTAACTTTTCGTTGGATCAAAAGGTTCCCATCTACTCGCTGGAAAAATGTGTTTGTTCCTCTCGTACCATGATCTAAAAATAAAAAAAGCGGCATAGTAAAAGTGAGAAAAAAAATTACATAAAAGAGAATTATACAAAGTATTCTTTTAATGATAAATACCGAAGTAAAACTTTTCCGGCATGTGATTCCTCGGTTTCGACAGAAGCATCGTGCATAACACGAATATCATCGTGAACGTCAAACGTAAACAGAGGCCCGCTCTTTCCTCGTGCCTAATCGCAATATTACATACATCAAAATAACATGCCAACATTGTGATATTGCTTCATAAGTTTTATCATTTAGTATCTTTACCTTAGTTACAATAAAATCATAAAACGTATAATGGTGCGGTAATATAAGATCCTCCTTGACATACATTAACTGATCTGCCATTACTGTTTTAAGCTCGCTGAATTCACGCCTCAGAACTTCTAAACATCTCTGAAGAAGCTGATAGATAGAATTACCTGTATGTGAAAAAAGAAAAAAATATTTTAATTTATGCAACAGAACATTACATATCATACCAATGTTACTCCAAAAGTGACACTGGAGTATTTTAATAACTTAAAAATGCTCTAAATCACTGAGCCATTCACCTTTCTTCATTATAACACTCCGACGATGGCCAGATCCATCCCAATAACTGAATGTGATCTCAATTTCTTCTTCCTTCAACGCGTTCTGCTTTCTAGCCCATTCTTGCCTCAATTCTTCCCTAAGTTTATTTTCCTCCTCCTCCCTTTCCCTATCCGGCAAGAAACTTGTATCAACATCTGGATTTTTCTTGATCTTCTTAATTGTAGGGCCATCAGACTGCACATTTTCTGACTCCGGGGATTTTTCGGCATTGTCTTCGTCAGAAGACATCTCAGCTTCATCTTCGTCTTCGTCCAGATTAAACGACAAAGCTTGAATCTGCCTCTTCTGTTTGTTCTTTTCTGCCTGCTTCGCCGCTAGCGCTCTTTCCTTTTCCTGCTCTTTTTCACGTTCCTTCTGAGCGAGTTTCCTTTCACGTTCCTTCACTATATTCTCCTGCTTTGCTTTCATCTCGTTCAATGTGACCAAACCAATTGTGGAGGTCTTTAATTGTTGCTCAACAGCATTGTAATGAGTCGCAAACTTATTCTCTATGTTATGAATCTTCAAGTCATCTTCGATTTTCTTTTTTCGCAGTTCTATCTCTTGCTGCGCAATTTCTCGCTTCTTCATCAGCTGCATGGCTCGACCAGCTTCGCTGGCTGCTCCTTTGTAATGCGCCATGTTTTACAATAACACTCAATTACTGCTTACAAGTACAGGAGTTTCTTGAAGCCTCCACCAAATTTGTTATAAGATTCGCTACAAATAAATCCTAGATAAAAATGTTATATTAATAGATGTAATATTTCTAAAAATTATGATGCTCTTAAAATCATCAAGCTCTACTTTTACAATAAATAATAATATACAAATTGTATAGAGATCTTTGATAATTATTTAAATTTCAACGTTAATATACGATAGATTTATCGTTTTTAGAGACTTAAGCTACAGATTCTTTTAATCTTAAAATTTGTTCTTTTATGAAAACTTTCATATTCAGTTTGATTCGATTTTAATAAAATATCATTTATAAGCAAATATTCTATTATATATTACCTGCAACGCAATTCCTCAAATATTTAAAACGTATTTAATATAATAAAACCAATTTAAAATAAACGAAGAAATGTAACAAATATTACAATCCACAGACGCCACAGACGCTCACGACACTGAAACTGACCGAAGTGTGAAAGATTCTAGATATGTGCACAGTGAAGCAAACGTTTAGTATTGGAAGATCCTAGAATATAAACAGTAAACACTGGTGCGCGCGTTCGAATCCCCTCCATTAGGCTGAGTTTCCACTGTGGCTGAAATCCCATGGTGCGGAATGGAAGTGCGGAATAGAGAATGCGTCATATACTACGTTTACGCGAGCGTTACTTTTGTAGTAATTTACGATAATTCCTTCGCGTAAACGGGATTTTTCTTCGCGTAAACGGGATTTTGTAGTAACTTGTGATAATTTACTCCGCGTAAACGAGTGATATATCGTAAGTTACTACAGAAGTAACGCTCGCGTAAACGTAGTAATAGACACAGCCAATCAGAGCTATGCCGCAGTGTTTACGATTTTTCCTGCATGCGTTCGTGGCGCAGTTGCGTTAAAGATTGCGTCATAGAGCCATAACCTTAGTATTTGATCTGTGTATTTGAGTGCCTAACCTAAATAATCATACTTGGACTAAACTTGGCCGCAGGGGGAAGTGATCCGCGCAGTTCTTTGGGCCTAACGTACCTACGGCATCCCGAGTTCAAAACACCGCGGACATTAAACACACAGTCATACCTACATACACACATGTACAGACACAAGCCGCAGGGGGAAGTGATCCGCGCAGTTCTTTGGGCCTAACGTACCTACGGCATCCCGAGTTCAAGACACCGCGGACATCAACACACAGTCATACTTACACACACACATGTACATACACAACCTGTAGGGAATAGGGATCAAGAAAATCAACAGGGTCATAGAAGCATGATTGTTTCAAGGGAATAGCAACGTTGTGTCATATAGTCCCGGGTGTGACTGAAGGCACTAATTTCCCTCAACCGAGGGATACAACTCAAAAAAAAAAAAACTTGGACTAAACTAAAAAAAAAATCTGTGTATTTGAAGTTAAACCAGTTAATTTTTTTTATATTTAGTATTTATATAAAGTAAGTGGAAGTATTCTTAATAAAATGGATGAATGTAAGTCTAATCGAATACGTGATAATATAAGTAAAAATGTAAGTGAAATTATTCACATATTATTTTAACATATTAAAATGTAGATTAAGCAATTATTTTTTGTAGTATTATCACTGCTTATACTGCAATTTTTTGCTGCCGAAAGAAAATTTTAATTACATGACCCATTCATGTTTCGCGCACACGGATTTGGAAAATGAAAGATTATATGTAGATGAAAAAAATCGTTTATTAAAAGGTTAGTTTTATGTTTTGCTAAATACAATTTGATACTACATTATTATAGATGCATACATAACAAATATCATAAATATATGTTATACAATTTGTTTTTAAATTGTAGGTAAATTAAACTGTGTTGAAAATCCTTCAGAGACAATGCCTGAGGAGGAGGAATTACTACAAGAATTTGAAGTACATCATAATGATGTTGATGTAGATGAAGATGACCAAATAGAAGATAGTTACGATGATCCACCAGCGAAGAAAACATGTCGAGGCAAGCAAGACAGGCGTTGGCTCGAAGCTGATGAAATTTTAATTACTGCAGTTCAGATGAGACCTTGTTTGTGGAATCACACAATAGATGTAAAAGAGAGAACTACATTAAAAGTTCGTGATGCATGGTGTGATGTTTTGAAAGAACTAAAAGGTAAGTAAAAAATAAACATATTAAAATTTTGTTGTTGAAAACTTATCTATACATTTCACGAATAAGAAATATATTTTCAGATTATAAATTCACTGTAGAAGATGTAAAAAAGCGTTGGAGAAACCTACGAGACTCTTTCAATAAAGCAAAGAAGAAGAAAAATACATACTTACCTAGTGGTTCAGCAGCACCTACAACAAGTGATGATAGTACTTTTCGACATTATAATAACATGTTGTTTTTAATTGATAAACTGAAGTCCAGGCCGTAAGTCTAAAAACTATAAATAATAATTTGTTAAATAATAGACAAAATATTTTATAAACTAATTATTTTATTTTTTAGTACAAGTAATATTTCACCAATGTCACATTCATGTGACTCAAATGAAGCTCCTTCAATTTCCACTGCTTCAGATGTTAATGCAATTGAAGAATCGATGATAGACAATGACTCTTTGAGTACATCAGGAATCAGTATCAATATTTCTGAAAACAATAGCTTCATCGACCACACTAAACGTAATTTCGCATGACATTTTTTAAAACTATGTATTTACATTGCCCGTTTTTCAGGAAGTGACAGACGATACAGTAGGTTCGTTTGCATCACATGCCCCTACATGCTTCTTTTCACTCAAATGCGATCCTATTGGATAATTTGGATAAAAGCTCCAATACGATCGCATTGGAGTGAAAAGGAGCATGTTGGGACATGCGACGCAAACAAACCAAGTGTAACATTGTCGCTTGCTGAAAACAGGCATTATGAGCATTTAGTTTTAATGTACATATTTATAATATTTTTATCAAGTTTTAGGGCCTATCCAGACAAACTTGCATAGACGCATAACCATATGCATAAGAAATTTGATTGGTCCATAAACGTGCATAACGCAAATTCAACCAATCGAATTTCTTATGCGTATGATTATGCGTCTATGCAAGTTTGTCTGGATAGGCCCTTATGCTTAATATTTATATGTTATGTTTTAGGTCCAAAGAATAAACATGAAGACAATGAATTTCAGAAGCAGTTAGTTAACATTATATCGGAATGTAATCAACCTAATGGATTTTTACTTTATTTGGGTGACATTTTACAAAGATTGCCGTACAAAGAAAGAAGAACTGTTGAAAAAGAAATTTTAGATTTAGCTTACAAAGCGGAAGAAAGAGCACAACTTACTTCATAATTTAATACTCATTCATCACTGATCCTGGTTGAAAATATTGAACTGGTCTTCAAGCTGGTTATTTTCAATCGCGACATTAAAATTATATTTATGATAGGACTGTGATTTAAAGTATATAATATATTTTTATAACATTTTTTATAAACGATTATTTTCAATAAAACCTATAATTTCCTACATGTTTTCTTATTTATTTCAATTAATTACATAGAACATATTGTTAAATACATTAAATAATAGTAGTATTTTAAAATTAAAATATATGTAAACAGTTTTGAGTCATAAATGTACAAAACATTAAGAAAAGCAAAAAAAGTAATTTGTAATATACATATATATATATATATATATATATATATATATATATATATATATATATATATATATATTATTATAATAGAATTCTGCAAATCTTTTTTTTTTAAATTTAGAAGTCATTGTTTACAGCTTTTTCCCATTGCCAATTTACAGCACCTTCTTTCATAAAATAATTAGCGAATCTCTCTCTATAGACGCGTGATAAATTGCTGGAAGACACATTGTTTGCTTGCGTTATTATACTTTGAATAGCAAGCGATGGTTGTTGTTTCTCGTTATCTGTGCAATTTAAATATCTTCTGTCTCTAGAATGCTTGATAAGTTCTTTAGTAATAATGAAATTATGTAAACATAGAGTGGCTAACACCATTATTTCAGCTTTCTTCACATATGTATTAATAAGTCTTCGGAAAATTCTCCAGCGTGCCACAAGGATGCCAAAAGCACTTTCAAAAACTCTTGCTCTGCTTTGACGGTAATTGTAAATCTTTTTTTTAGGTCTAATTGTGAACGTCTTGGATAAGGACGCATCAGGTAAGGTGATATTGGATACGCTTCATCACCTATCAAAACGAATGGCAATTCATACTGGCCAACTTTAGAAGGTGGAGGTACACTTAAAGTATTTCCTTCAAGTCTTGCTTTTAATTCACTGTTAGCGAATACTCCTGCATCACTACATCGACCTTCCGCTCCTACATCAACCAAAATAAATCTGTAGCGTGCATCAGAAACAGCAGTAAGATTTATACTATGAGTTTTTTTGTAATTGAAGTATGTGGAACCGCTGTGAGGTGGAACCTACAATTACAATTTTTAATTATGTTATTGATATATATATATATATAAACTCACTGAAATAAAACATGCAAGTAAAGCTTCATTAAACATTTACCTCTATCTGAATATGTTTCCCATCTATAGCTCCAATGCAATGGGGGAAATTCCACTTTGTTTGAAATTCTTCAGCAATTTTCGTCCATCCATCTTCGTCCGGTACAGGTATAACTAAATCTTTCAATTTTAACCATATTTCTTTGCAAGTTTCGGTAACAATTTTTTGAGACAGTATTTGGTGCAACTCGAAAAGCATATCCAATAGACTTCATGCTATCTCCACTTGCTAAATATCTTAAGCATATTTGCAGCCTTGTATGTGAAGCAATATTGGTTCTCTAATATTTAATTGTTTTTCAATCCCAGGACCTACTATTAATAGTAGATCTTCAAAGATGCTACTATCCATTCTTAAATAATTAAAATATAGTGAGGGATCTGTCATTCGTAACACATTAACTAAATTGTCACTATCTCCTTGAAGGAAACGCTGCTGAATTGAATAAATAGGCCTGACTTACATTCTTCTTTTGGATTTTTCTTTTGACAATGTTGTATGCAGTAATAATAATTTTGCTATAGCTAATCTTATTTTTTCCTTTCGATAACGGAGCATTGGAGTTCTCATGTATATTCTCATTAAAACTTTAATAGACTCTTCAACCATCATTATTTTGGTTTCCATATTCACACAAAACAGTTTTAGCAAAAGACGTCAACAATACTGTATGGCGTGTATGATCGAGACCAACAGTACTGTGTCGAGGCTGCATTACGCATTCCGCATTCCGCAAGTCTTTGACCGGCCTGTTCACATGGTGCAGAAAAATGACCAAAAATGCGTCAATGCAGTTCAAAAATTTAAAAATATTGTTTTCAACTTTTTCATATTCAATATAAAATTTCATTTAATGTTATATTAATAATTATTATTGCTATTACAAAGATTATTTTTTATAAAAACGTTTAAATTATTTTAATAAAATGTTTATTATATCAATTATTTTCATTCCGGATGCGTCATTGTTCGACTGTGACGCACCATGTGCACAGGGCGGGAGACATTTGCAGAACAGTTCTCAAACTCCCATGTGAAAAAGTTGTACAGTGTTTGCAGCGCCATCTAAAAGTTTGACCCCTTGAAATTATGAATTAAATAGCAACATGGCGGTTTTAGTCGATAGAGTAGAAGGTCGAGTAGACAGGTCGATAAAAACAACGATAGGTTAAAGCAGATTAGCAGGTTAAAGGACAAGGCAAGACAAGGCAATAAATAAAAAGGAAGAAGTTGGAAGAAGTGTTAGTACTGTTTATTAAGGCCGAGTATCAGATAAGGTAATATTGTAAAAGATCATTTTTATTATAATTTTCTCTTAGTGTCAAGATGTAAAAAAACAAAACTTTTAAATTAGATAAAAAATATGTAGTCAATTCGCTCGGTTTAAGTAAAACTTATGAGAAAGAGTCAACGACGAATAACGAGCTAATTGTAAGATAAGCATTAAAATGTTAGTTGACAACAAATTCAAGTTTATTGACAATTAGAAGAACATTGAATGCTTACTTAGCTTTCATCAGCAACAAATCATATGACAAATAAACAATAATTTATTGCTGATGAAAGCTAATAAATCATATGAGAATTACACAATAATTTATTGCTGATGAAAGCTAAGTAAGGTGAAAACGTTCAATTTTTTTCTAATTGTAAACTTAAATTTCCTAACCTTATTGTTTAGCTCGATTGGCTATTGACCTTTCCTTATAGGTTTTACAAAAATTTTGTAACATTTTGTTAGATACATTGTGTAATATAAGTATAATAATTAATAAATTAGTATATCTAATAATTGAAAATGTATCGCATGTAGGAAAAAATGGTGAGAGCATGTTGCGTTCCTCAGTGCAAGTCAGGAAAGAAAGTTCCATCTCACAAATTTCCAAAAGACCCAATAAGATGCCAAAAGTGGGTAAAAAGTTTAAATTTGCATCACTTAGAAAACTTGTGCGCAAATGAGTTACAAAAATATCAAGTATGTCATAAGCACTTCCGCAAAGAAGACTATAGTTGCTCCAGTTTACGTAACCGTTTCTTGACAAACACAGCCATTCCCCTTTTACATATTAATAATGATAATGATAGCGCTGATGTAGCAGATATTGTCGGTACAGTAAGTAATGTACAACAACAGCCATTACAGCTTTTATTAGAAGAAAATGAAAGCGAACAGCAGAATAAAGGTTCACAGTCTATGCCTATAAATGTGTCAGATATACAGAAACAAATACATCAGCATAGCGAACAATTATCGAAACAACAACAATTATTAGAAACGTGTAACGTACAACACATAAAATTACAAAAAGAAGTGTTCGAAATGCAAAAAAAAATATACGAGAAAGACATAGAAGAGAAAAATAAGTTGCAGCAATCACATTGTCAAGAAAAGGAAAGTGTAAACCAGGATTATGCAAATCGGCTGACAAGACTAGAAGAACAAATGCGAATAATAATAACTCCGAAAAGAAATAAGGTATTACAAAGGAGAACAATTTTACGAAACGTCACTCGCACAGCAAATCTTACTCCTACTGCAAGGATGCTATATAACACTAATGTTAAATTAAAACGTACTAATACACGTTTAAAACGCCTTATACAACGAAGAAAAAAATGTACAGAAAAAGAAACATCGATGCACAAGAAAGTAAACTTGGCAGGTGCTGTGCAACAACAGTTTATTGATATGCTGCAGAGAAACAGTACAGTACGTCCCCAGGTATATAATATGAAGATATAATGCTCTATAATAAATGATCCTATATCCTAAATGCTGTATTGAACATGTATCACACACACACACACACACACACACACACACACACACACACACACACACACACACACACACACACACACACACACACACACACACACACAAATCCTATTATTATTATTAATATTATTGGTATTACTATTTATCAAAACAGTTATTTATGGTAATGCAGTTATTGTAAATGCAGTAATTTTTAATATTTCATTTATGTCACATAATTGCTTATATTTATACTATTATGCTGTTCAGATTTCTAAATTTGTATATATGACTTGGTATATTTTATATTGATCATAATTGTATATATATTTCTTTCTATTTTATGCTATTTAATTGTGCCTCAATGGTCGAATTTGTAAAGATGGCCTGCCCCTATCATAATAGGGAGGTGCAGGTTCAAAGGTATCACCTCACCCCTGACATAGGTGATATTTTTTGCAATGAATTCTGTACAGTTTTCTTCTAAAAGATTCTTATTTAGCATCATTATTATTATTACATTGATTATCAAATCAATTACGTGTACTATTTTGACTTTAGCTATAAACTGTGTTTCAAGATTGACATTACTCGACGCGCACTTTGTTAAGCTGGAAAAAAATGTATACGCAAAAATATTATTAGACACGAAGATGCAGCCTATTCATATAAGGCATATTTCTATTGGATTATTCGTATAATGACAATAATTGACATAAATGACAGTTGGATGTATATCAATGTATATAATTGTATATTTTTAGTCGTGGTTTAATATCTGTATTTGTCATTTGAGATGCATTTTTGATATTCTTTTTGTGACATATTTTATACATTTTTGTGTAGGGTCGAAGATATACAGTTCAAGAGAAAGTATTCTGTATCGGTATATACAAACGATCGCACGCATGTTACAATTTTCTATCCAAATACCTCACCTGTCCTACAATAACAACATTAAATTCCGAACTGGCACATATTCCTTTGAAAACTGGATGCACTAAATTAATAGTGAAATTGAATTCGTTAAATCTAAGATTCTTAAATCAAGATGTGCTTGAAAATTTTTTTAGCCAGATAAGGAGCAATGGCTGTGCTAATACAAATCCTAGTCCGGTACAATTTCAAGGAGCGTTCAAAACATTGCTTATCGGTAATTTTACCTCCAAACATTCAATTGGAGCAAATTGTCGAGAAAATAATGAAGGGACTACATTTGCTTTATCTCAATTAATGGATCTTAGTGAGCGAATGAAAGAAACATATTCCAAGGAAGTTCATGAAGTAGAATGTACGGAAGCAGCGATACCTGCAGTTGCAGAAACTGAAATTGTACTAGATGCAGAGAAGATTATTAACTATGTTTGTCGTAACAAGACAATTGCACAATGTGAACAATGTGTACGTCATTTGGATTTAGAAAATGAAAGTATTGTTCATTTTGTACAAGATGCCACAGATGTTATGGAAAAGACATTCCCGAACATTTGTTATGAGTCAAAACTTTCGGAAAAATTAGCACATGTTTTGGAGGACAAATATCTTACATATTTTCCTGAGCAATGCATACATTTAAAAGAAGTTCTGTTACAAATAATTATAATGGAATTTATTCAAGTATCCTGCACTTTTATTAATAAAATTTTATCTAGAAAAACAGAAATACATTCTGATAATTTCCTTTATAATACAGCTAAAAGATTATCTACAAAGTATGTAAAAAAACGCAGTGAAAGTAAAAACTGATAAACGACAACAGATTATACCCATATAAAGTATCAGGTAAACAAAATTGTTATTTTTATCATCAGGACGCGAAATGAGACATGAGCGGTTTATCGTACAAAGTAAGTAAAGTAAAGTTGCAATACATATGAAATTTATTATTGTTTCAGTGGTGTTCTACATTGGAAAGTAAATTACTGGTAGCACAAAATTCTGGATATAACGCAATTCACCGATACAGGAATTGGGACAATCTGAATCGTTATACAGCCTAAAGAATCAAGCCAAGCTCAATCCTGCTTTTAATGACAATCATAAGTTAATTAATTGATTTTCATGATATCAAGCTATGTCTGCATGGGATAATCACGAAGATGGCAGATTAGTATATCGATACGGAGGGAAGTCAGTTGGAGCATTTCTGCAGTCACGAAAATGGTCGTTGATGCCGAGCATAGCTCATGCTCTGTTCCTGGATGTGACTCACGATAATCCCAGTCCGATATGGAGAAGTGTCTTTGATCTATTTCCGAGCGCTGCGCTTGTATTGATGACGTTTCAGTGGGGAAAATATATATATATATATATATATATATATATATATATATATGTCATATCTGCATAGAGAAGAACGGTGGCTGCAACCACATGCAATGTTACAATTGTAAGCACGACTTTTGTTAGATGTGCCTTAGAGATTGAAAAGCATACGACAGCGAGTACTACGAGTGTTCGCGTTACAAGGAGAATCCGAACATCGCGCACGAGAGCGTTCACGCGCAAGCGAAAGAAGCTCTCAAGAAGTACCTTCACTATTACGAACGAGTAAGTCCTAAGAAGTACCGTCACTATTACGAGCGAGCAAGTCTTTCGCCGTAATTTAGCCCTTAGACCGTAATTCCGTTCCAGTTTTTATATTTTCCGCTTTGTGTGTGTTTTTTTTCCCCCAGTGGGAGAATCATAGCAAGTCGTTGAAGTTTTAGGAGCAAATGTTAGAGGGGATTAAGATGAGAATTAACAATAAGGTGATGAATGCGAGCGGTACGTGGATAGATTGGCAACATCTGTTCGAGGCGGCGTCGCTCTTAGCGCGTTGCCGTTACACCTTGCAATACACGTATCCGTATGCCTATTACATGGAATCCAGCCCGCATAAAGAATTGGTAAGATCTTGCGATAATAACAATATTCGACGATACATGTAATAACTGATGACAAATGGAATTCACCTTGCTAATAGTTCGAGTATCAACAAGCTCAATTAGAGGCAGAAATAGAGAACCTCTCGTGGAAGATTGAACGAGTGGAAACGACGGATCGAGGAGATCTAGATAATCAAATGGACATTGCGGAAAAGCGTCGCGTTACTTTACTGAAAGATTTCCTCGAGGTGTAATTAATTGTGTGAGTGCTAGCTTTATTCTCAGTCGCATTTCTACGAAATCTAATCTAAAAGATCGGATCATAATAGTAATCTTTTATTTTTCAAATGTTATTTATATCTGCAATTTACAGTGTTTTATATTTTATAATTATTTCAGTTCTGAAGGAGAATGTCTCTGTTTTGTAATAAGAGACAATGTGTGTGGTGATGCGACTGTAAAAACTAGGTAATTTTATCCAAGTATTATCGGTACAGGAAATAATTTAGGCAACGCCATGTCCTCTGAATCGTTGTTTGAATCTGATATGACATGGAGATTGTAACAATCTTGATGTATGTACATTAGTATTGATTTCAAGCTGAAAGCGAATCTTTTCACGTTTCACCGAAATAATTATTAGGATATATATCTTGTCTTACGTGGTGACGAAGACTAGACTCTACTTAAAATTCCAAGAACGTTATACAGAATAGACGAAATCGATGAGGAAAGTATTAACCGTATCGATGACTGATTTATCGAAAGATTCGATGCTAATGCGTATATTCCTTTCCTAGTCGTAAGAGTATTTTTCAAAAGCGCGATACAGCGGAAACGTCTCCCTTTCCTTTTCTCTCATTCTATATTCTCACCGCGAAGTATACATATACATTTCTACTGACGTTAATCGCACAGTTCGATAGAAGGCACCGTATAAGAGGTATGAGACGTATCGGTCGGACCCGGTTCACTGTTGTTTGCGATCCTCTCCCCGAACCTTATTCGAAGTATCGTTAATGTTTAAAAAGTAACGTTTACGCCCAATGACCGACAAAAAACAAACAAAAAAAAATTATAAAGAAAGGAAAGAAACGGTAGCCTAATTTTAAGTACTCCGGTGCCAAGAGATGACGGTACCATCCCGCCGTGTATATATACTAAGCAGAATTTAAACGTCGTGGGATAGAAGGAGGGATGCGACACGTTTTCTATTAAACTATAGATTTTAAAGAATACATGCAACGATCAAAGATATCCGCGACACACACCTAGCCGTACACCTAACCGAACTTACATATTTTCTAAGTTATTTAAAGACAAAAAAAAATGTAAGGATTCACTGTACTGTCGTCGTGTATGACTTTTACTTTGCGCCGCAACACGCGTTAAGGAGGGACATAGATGTTCGAATGCCCGAATTTCAAAGTCCATCGAGGTACGATGTTAATAACTGTAACGTCTCGATAAGAGAGCAGCAGTAAAAATCCCATCAACGTAAAACTATAGGATAACGAGTCGAGCGTGAGAGAGATGAGTCTCTTGATTTGTTTCTCCTTGTATGTAGAACTTCTCGAATGTGCAATGTGGGAAGTAATTACTACTACATATATATATTATGTATATACTGAACAATAAATCTCTCAAACATTTAATTTCTTAATTATTTTAAATGTAAATAATAAAAATAAAATAATATTAGTAAATATTTATATAGTATCCATTTTATTGTGATTTTTAAACTTACAAATTAGTTGTAATTGTAATTATAATTCATGTAATATAGACTGCAATCCATTTTTTGATGCTACAAATGTTTCAAAGCGTTCTTTTTCACCATCTTTATTCATTAAAAGAAAGGAGAAGAGGAATGTTTCGAAGCATTTGCAGAGTTAAGTGGATCGCAACCATAGTTGAGTTCAGAACCATAAGCTACGCCGAGCTACGCATTTTTATCGACTAAAACTGCCATGTTGCTATTTAATTCATAATTTCAAGGGGTCAAACTTTTAGATGGCGCTGCAAACACTGTACAACTTTTTCACATGGGAGTTTGAGAACCCTGTTGCAGAATGCGTTCACGCGGCATAGGTCTGATTGGCTGTGTCTATGACGCATTCTCTATTCCGCACTTCCATTCCGCACCATGGGATTTCAGCCTAAGGGTGCTGTCACATGCAGGACGGAATTTCGGAAAACGGAATCTCGGAATCATTCTGATTGGTTAGCCCCATGGGGCTTGTACTGTGCTCCATGGGGCTAACCAATCAGAATGATTCCGAGATTCCGTTTTCCGAAATTCCGTCCTGCATGTGACAGCACCCTGACTCGTGACTCAGCCTAACTCAGCCTAAGGGCTCAGTCACAATGACAAAAATAAGGAATAAGGTAAAGGAATAAGGAATAAGGGAATGTCGCATCTCACTTCAGTACACGTACATTAAAGCTAGATGCAACATGCCTTATTCCTTGTTCCTTTATCCTATTCCTTATTCCTCTCATTGTGACTGAGCCCTAAGGCTGAGTTTCCACTGAGCGCGTCACGCGTCACGTCGTCACGAGTTAACCAATGGAAACATCTCATTTTATTCCGTTACAAGTAACGTAATAAAATAGAATGTTCCGATTGGTTAACTCGTGACGACGCGACGCGTGACGCGCTCAGTGGAAACTCAGCCTAACAGTAAAGTTTCCACCAATCGCGTTGCTCGATTCGGGAACGTACGGCTACGTTCTACGAAAAGTGTGTGTGCCCTGCTTTAGTGCTTGCTGCGCATGCGCTAAATTCATCATATATATATTTTCCAATGGCCAATTCCCTCGGATCAGTTTGGGCGCGTAAATACACGAGAGATATCAGCTGTGCTGAAATTGCGTTACTGAACAGAGTGGTTGCACCGATTGCACGTAGTGTATTCCTTCATATTCTGTATTCTGTTCTCTGTGCGTTTAAGAAAAGAAACCACATATGTGGATTCTATATTTTGCTATATATAATTCCTGTTTTAGTTTCACTAAAAGAAACTAAAATCTCACACGTTTTCGATAATGGCATGTATCGTACCTGCTCCAGTGGTTACTGATCTCACAGATGCTTATTCAAGCAAGGAAGATTTTAATGGGAAAGATCATGATGAATCGGATATCTCTAAAGATATTCAAAAGCTCAATGACGAACAAGCACATGGTCAAGAACGTGAGGAAAATATTGTAAAAAACTTAGGAGATGTCGTTTGTGACGTGTTTATGCCATCAAATGAAGAGAGCTGTTATAATCAGGAGAAGTTGGAAAATGAACCTTCCAATATCGTGATTGACGAAATTCATCCAAGCAATGGAATCAATCTGAATGAATCCAGTAAGAAAAACAAATTACAAGTTGATGATAAAAAATCCTGCGATACAGATAATAATAGTAACACTATTAAAAAGATTTTGAAGAGAGCTTTAAGTCTCGCAAACAGTGATTCTGAAGAAACGAATTTATATGAAACATTAAACAAAGATTCTATTGATGAAGACGAATATCGGTCTGGTTCACTTGAATATTCGCAGATTTCACAACAGAATAATTCAAAAAATAGAAGGAGAATAATAGACAGCGAATCTGAAGAAGATACACAAACAAGCGAGAGTAACAACTTTCCTCAAACGGTTCACGAAACTATAAGCAGTACTGTAAGTAATCACATTACATATAATAAGCATTGACATTATTGTTATAATTTTAAAGTAATATATGACATACAAAGTATTTAAAATATATCTTTGTTACAGGCTAAAAGCTATCAAGCTTTAATAGATTCTGAATCAGAGGAAGAGAAGCAAAATGAAACAGAAAACGACACTTCTGTTACACCTGAGAAAACATCAGAAAGTAAGGATGCTAAGAAAAAATTGGTTAAAAAGAGAAAGGTATTTATAGCTCTTGGAAATATATTTTTTAACTTCCTATCAGTTCATCTATGCTGTAATTATTTTAATAACTTATAAAAATTCAATTATGATAGCTATCATAATTACAAATCTTGAATTGCAATAATATAGCTGCTATTACATTTATATTAGCATTTATTAGAAAATAAAATCTTTTGTACTAATGGCAATTTTTATTTTATAATATAGGGCTCCATAAGAGCTTCCAAAGATGAGGCAATGCGTCAAATACATAGCGAAACCCAACGTTTATTAAGAGAGACAGAAGTTTCTTTACCATATCATAGGCCAAAACAACGTACATTACAAGAATTCTTGAACAGAAAAAAAATATCAGCTGCTCTTCCAAAAGCACCTTCAACAGCTGCAAAACTCAAAATGTCATCTGCGATTGTGAGGTAAGCATTTGTATACATAGATTATAAATAAATTATAGATAAGTTGATATATGTATATAGATTTTACAAAATTACACATTATTTTGTACAGTCGGGCCCTTGCAGAAAAGGAAAAAGAAGCAGAACTTTTTTACAAATCCTCAGATTCGGAAGATGATATGCAACAATCCATGTCTTTTGTTAGCAAAGATATGCAAAAATCTTTCATTACAAATGAGAGAGAGAAGCTACCTTCGATAGATATCGATCATATATGTATTCAAGATCCTGAAAGGATTGGAACAAGCACTCAAGATTCTCAAGATAATGAGAAAGAGATTGTACAAGAAGATCGTTTAGACCTTAATGTACCCAGATGCAAAGTACTAGAAAAAGATCTTTGCGAAGTAGATTATCAAGCTGTAAAGTTATCCTTCTTAACAGATAACAGCAATTCAGGTGATGAATCTGATACATTGTTGCGACAGATAACAGATGAATGTAATCAAAATCTTCCTAAATCTTCTCTAAAGAAGCTTAGTTTACCAAGAAAATTATTTGATACATCTTTTGAAAATGAGTCAAACGACGTTTCTGAAATAAATCTCAATGCACAAAAAGAAACAGAAGAAACGGTTGAAACTGTTATTATCTCCTTGAACAAGGAAAAATGTACAACAGAGGATCACACACATGAAATATCAAAAGTGCATCAAGATGATTCTGAAGTAATTAATGAAAAAGATAAAAATCAAGTTATAGAAGCAATGGAAATATCAGAAATGTCTAACGGGATAAATAGTAAGGAAGTAACTGAAACATTTCAAAGTGATAATGATACATCGGATAACGTTATATGTTCAAATTCTAATGACTGCATCATAACACAGGATAAAAATAATGAAAAAGAAGATGAATGTTCTGAAACAAATGATGTAGCAATATCATCTCATACTATAATTAGTGATGATCAATCAGAAATTCAACTTAATGCTTCAACAAATGAATGTGAAAAGTTTGAGGGTCACGTACAAGGTTTGCCACTGCCAGAATTTGTAGATGAGACTTTACTAAATAGAAAAAAATTATTAGCGTTAGTATCCAATTCGAAAGTCACATTAAGAGGGTCGCCAGGTATGATTATTGATCTAACAGGTGATGCAAAACCAAATGTAAAAGGTGTAAATACCTTATTAGATAGATTTTTCTGCAAACACGCCAACACAAAAAAGCAGAATGATAATAATCCTGAAGTGACTGTAATACACTTACAAGATACGCAGAATGGTCCTGTTCCAATTAAAGAAGTACTCCCATATAAAGTGCCTACTAGCACCGATAATCCTGAATTGAATAAGCCCGGATCCAAATTAGTGCGTTTAAAGGAAGATCTGAAATTACAAATGACTTTAAAGCGTAACAAAGAATGGGAACAGAAAGAAATGGAGCTGCAAGCGCAGGAGAAGGAAGAATGGGATGAAGAAGAAAGTGATTATGATTCAGATGAACAAGACAAAGCGAAATTGATTTTTGAATCGAGTGGCAGTGAGGAAAGCGAACCCGAGGAGAATGACATTTGCATTAAGGAGAAGAAAAGGAGTAAATGCCTATTTGCAGATGATGAAGCTGAAGTTACCGACAATGAGGATTCAAGTACAGAAGAGACATGCATTGAGGGTGAAACGGATCATGCAAAACGTACTAAACAGTCCAAAAGTTTTAAATATAGAAAAGAATACATGGACGACGATGTAAGTGAGGTAGAAATCGATCAAGAAGAAGAAGAAGAGGAAAATGACGACGATGATGGTGGTGAAGATGAAGACGAGAATGAAGAAGCCTTCTTAGAAGAAAAAGAAGAAAGTTTAGATGCAAATATGGAGAATAAAAATAAATCTAACTTTAAAAATAATAGCAACATTGATGTTCGTAAAAGCTTAGGGATTGCCAAAGATAAAAATGATAGAGAAACGAGACAGTTAACAGACGAGCTTCAAGATGATTCAAACATTAAAAATCCAAGTTACTTACGAAATGATAATAGTCAGTTAAATACAGTGGCAGACATAGGTGCATCTAAAGCACATTGCGAAGATAATGATTGGATAAGTGAAAATGAAAGCAATATGCCTGCTTGTCAGCAATATGCAGAAGTTGCTACGAGGAGCCAGATATGTAAGACACCTTCAACGAAAACAAGTATGCTCGATTTGGTTTCTCCTATAACGCAATTAAGCATATTCAATACCACCTTAGATTCCAATAAGAAAGATTTATCAGAAGGGACACAATGTCTAGTTGATAAACACGAATTCTTCTCCATAGAAAGCACACAGTGTGACGAATCTTCTGAACATATGTACAATAGAAATAAAACTCTTTTAAAAAAGAAATTGTTTGATGATATTGGAGAAACTATTGATGATGAATATCTCATGCGATTATGTTCAGGCAAATTTGAATCTACGCAAAAAATTGATCTAGGTATACCTTCGCAATCCAATATCACTGAAGTATCACAGTTACGTCCAAGTGAATCTGAATCATATTCTGGAAATTCTAACGCGAAATTAGTTGATGTTAAACAATCGAAAAATCTAAAAGAAAATGAAAAAATGCTTCAAGATATAAGATTGATCTTAGATGAAGATTCCAATTCTGTAAATTATGGGACAGGGATAAATAAAGTTAACGCAATGGATTCGAAGTTAAAATTAAGAGTTGCTTCCTCGGACGATGAGGATGATGAAGATACGTTTGTAAAATCCAAGAAACGTCCGGCCAGAAAATTCAACTTGTCCGATTCGGAAGAGGAGCGTTCTCAATTCTCCGACGAAGAAAACGATGATGTGGATAATGAAGAGGCAGAGGAACAATACGTTGATTATGATTCCGAGGAAAATGAAGTAACAGTTGTACCAGAAAAGGATATTAAAAAAGTTGCAGCTAGTTTTCTGGAAGAGGAGGCAGAGTTAAGTGAAAGCGATTGGGATTCCGCCGATGAGGATGAGAAGGACTTGGATAAGTTAGAATTTGAGGAAGCTGACGATGAACACTTAGACGAACACGAGGTGAAGGATCAACTGGAAAAGATCCATATGAAACAAATGCTGGATGAAGATAAAAGGGAAGTTAGATATCTGAAAGAGTTATTATTTGAAGATGGCGATTTACATACCGATGGATCGGGACGTGAGCGCAAATTCAAATGGAGAAATATAGGTATGAGAGTATACACACGATTTTTCTCTCCTATTGATTGAATGACTATTACAATTTTTTTAATATGATTGATTATCAGAAAACATTTTCTCTTTCAACTTTCTCAGCTCTTAGAAGATTTAAATTTCCAAAATATTTGATATACGATGTTCCAATATGTGTACAACTTTATAACACCGTAATCTTTTTATTAGATAAATTAGGAAGTAATATTGAGATGCCACAAATATCTGATGAAAACGATGGCTGGGTAGACATGCAAGAAGATGAGGAAGAGGCAAAGTGGAGTAAACTCAGACACGAAAGGGACAAATTTCTTGAGGAAAGAATGGTACAAAGTTATTATGTGTAACAATGATCGCATAACATTTAAAGAATATGCTTGTATAAATATATCTTGTGTATTTATAGAAATCCTTAAATAATGAAATCGAGGATGAGTTATGCGACAGTCAAATTTTTAAACTTGGACTGGAAGCAGTTAAGAAAATCAAGGATAATGAATCACAAAAACAAGATACTTCTCTCGATAATGTAGAACCTCCCGAGAATATGGAACCAATTATGCCACGGAATATAACAGATCTCTTGAATGGACCAAATATTGGAAAGAAATCTCAGACGATATATGTAAGATCGTCAATTTATTAATTAACCAATTAATTAATGAAGATACGACATATATTGTCACATTTTATAAGCAAATAAATTGTTCCATTTATGCTTGTTACGTATGATTGTGTATTTTTCAGAATGTTATAAAAAGACGCTCGCTCTTATCTCGAGGGGAAGAGTCATTGGCGAGGATAGCTTCATTGGCAAAGCAAGGTGATTCTGCCTCTCATGCGGCAAGTGCAAGAAATTTTGTCTTCCCACATATTGATCAAGACACAGATAATACACTTAAAAAAAAGAACGGAATAACTGGAGAAGATTTAGACTCGCAAATTAAGGTATATAATTTAATTATATTATTTAAATCTTATAAAGTACACTGCTGTTGTACGCATGGTTTTCATTTATCCGATCACCATATGCTTCTATTGAAAGAAATTTGTACGTGAAATTTTGACGTGTGATACCTTTTTTGTAGTCTGGAAAGAGAAAGATGATGTCAAATGTGTCATCAGCATCGAAAAAAAGGCGAAAATAAGCTTCATAGAAGAAAAATAATTTTATTTATATAATACGTAAAGACTGTCGTTTTTACAAGTAACATTTAATATAAATTGTATATGTATAAATGAAATGACAATGAAATTTACTTAATTTTGTTAAGCTACTTCTAAATGTTTGTTAGATGCATAAGAATGTTAATAATGATAAACAAGTGCCTTATTTCTTACGTATAAATAGCAAATATATACAAACGACAATCAGTACAACAAAGAAGGAATGGTTCTCTTATGAAAAATACGACTTTCCTTTCTTGTTTTTTTTTTTTTTTTTACAAAAAATCGTTTCTTTATGATTCTGCTTTTAAAACTACTTGTCTGTTCATAGTCGCATCTTTCAAATGTACTCTTTATACATTTTTCAATTACATTCTTAAATTTATAGCGTAATTATTGTATTAGTTTTTGCAAAGATATGAAGATATAGGAATATAAAATATTTATGTCAGAGAGATATAGAGACCAAAGACACAAGAAAGGAAAAACGAATGTTTCTATGTCTTTTTAACTTCAAATTTCATTCCTCTTTTTTAAAGATCTGTTCTATTATATTGTTGTCTTTGGTTGTGCGAGAAATATAGCTACATGTCGACGATATTTAAACAATTATTAATAACGTATTCAACGAACATATAAAGAATGAATATTAACAGTGATTATTTTTCTAATATCGAAAAATGCAAAATATTTGATTTCACAATTTATCGACTTTGCACACTCGGTCATATTACAAACTCGCTCTTTTTCGACAATATCGTTTCAGTGTCGGAAATTTGGATTATCCGTTTGCCATCCTTTCGCATTTGGCCCAAACTGATACACCAATCTTCTACCAAGTACTGGTAGAAATATTTTGCTTTTGTAATAATACCTAAAAAGTAACATTTTTTTAAAAATAACTAATGAATATGCATTTTTAAATCATTTCTCAGCATATTGAAAATTTTATTATTATTGTTGTTACCTCATAGCTCTACTAAGCTTTTCATAAGTCATTTTCGTATTTCCTTTCCGTGAACCCCATCGTTTTGCTACCTCGTCGCTCTTTACGAAGCGAAATTTGGCTTGCGAGTAGTCTTCCCAGCAGATTAAACTCGGGCATGTTTCTCTGTTACGTAGTAAATCTCGAATAAATTCCCACAATTTTCCTTGACTGGCGGCTATAAGTGCAGTTAAATCGTATAATTCGATGAACATACTTTTACATGCATTTTTCTCGATTTATACACCGAAAAATATTATTATGCAGTTGTACTTACGATTTTTTTTCGTCTTCAGTACCCTTGGTCTGCCAGGCAATCTCTTGGTTGCAATTTCAATGCTATTATCTGATTCCGCATCTGAAAAAAGCGAGACAATTATAAAAGAATGAATCAGTCATCTTGTAAAGTTTTTATTATTATTTTTTTTAAAGCTAGATGGTGTTATTAAGAAATATTTACCGGATATGTTGCTGGAATTGACTCGCGCGTACTCATCCTCCGATTGTAGCTGAATGGTATCAAATGATGGCACTATACAAAAAATTGGTACTTTAGGCTTGCAGCATTCAACAATCACTTTACGTCATTATTTTGCATCGTAGTATTTATTTACCAAGTTCCGGCTATCTACCATTGATATCGCGAATCAAGATATCGAGTGTATCATAAAATTACTAAAAAATTTCGATATTTGTCGAAGAACCTGTCGTTAAATTGAGTTTCAGAACTTTCGGCCATTTCTCCACATCTACAAACATATTAATAACGTGAATACGTACAGAGGTTTGATATACGTTGCGAGTGAAGAAGATTGTACAATCGGTCGCCGTACACAGGATCGTGGTTGATGAAATCTTGCCGTGTAAAAGCGATGATCTCTTTCCCGGGCACGGCGAGACTGTGCTGAATAGAACTGTAAGGTTGACCTATATATGACGCGGCTGACATGAGCCAATTTATTGTTTCCTCCTGACACCAGCTTCTGATAGGTTTGTCGGACCACCCGGTGCCGTCGATCTCCTGCTCGCTCTCATCACCTTCATCGAAAGGACATTTAAAGATCAGATCTGCAGGCAATTCCTGTTTCGATCCTGCTGTTTGCACATTTAAACCGCATAAACCCGCATAAATACGTTTCGAATGCAAAACGTTTGTTTTAGATCGATCGAACGATTAAATGCTAAAGCCGGTGCGCGGTTTCCCATAAATCGATGCAACACGTCAATGTTAAACAGTCCCGGGAAACCCCCACCAGCTGACTATTGCTACGTCGGCAATCGCAGACCAGTAGTGAGTAGCAAACTCGAACCTTCGTAAGTCACTATAAGCAAGCAAGAAAATGGAAAAGATAATGGATTAATCGTCTAACTTACTTCTTTTTTTTCTCAATAATTTGCCAGATTCGTTGCTTATATATGACAAAATAAGAGTTAAGAGTTATTGCTTTCTTACAGTGACAAAAATACAAGTTCGCTTTATGATATTCCATCTCTATCGTGAAATGTTTCGCCTCGAAATGCAATAACGAGACAGGTAAAATATATACAAACTTGAAAAAAAATGCGAAACAAATATTCGAATATTCCAAATTTAGTTTTTAATCGAAATAGATCAAAATGAAAACGGAGGATGATTGAAAATAAATAATAATAATAGGAAAATTTTTCTCTCTAATTGTAAGTGAAATATTAATTCTTTTTATTCACGAAAAAAAGAGTAGATTTATATATGTGCTATGAACTGTATAAAATAATTTTGGGATGTCTAAAATGTCTAGAAAAAAAGTGGACATATATAGTCTTCTCGCGGTTCGAATAGTTAGAAGCTGATCGAGAAGTAACTAAAAAAAATCTTTATTTGATTTGTCACCTCGTTACATCCTCTATTTTTAGTTTTTATTTGAAATGTAAAGACAAGGAAAAAGAGGATGAATTATTGCAAGGGGTATAAGGTCGCGACGCCAAGTAGCATTAAAGTGAAACAATATCATGTAAAATTATGTCTTTTAACTTTTATGCACCTTTCTCTTGAGAATCAATTTTTATACATTTTTAAATATCTCTTCGAATAAATGAATGGATTATGATTTAATTCCCCTTTTACGCAAGATAATAATATATATCATAATTCAAAAGTGACGTGCGTGAGGAACAATATAACAGGTAAAAACACTGACCTTTCCCAAACCGTAATTAAAATTCAAAAGAAGCTTATTTAGAAAAAAGCATCGATCAAAATGCAGTCAATCGCATATGGAAAAACCAACAAAGGAAGATGATTCGAACATGTTGATTCAGCGACAAAATAAACTGACAAAATAAAAAGAAAACGTAAAGATAGATAGTTTCGCCCTATAATTTCGCAACTCGCGAATCCTCTCCCTTAATAAAAATTGATATTTTTCTTCTACTTCTTTTTTATGCATTACCGAGCGAACATTTCTTCTTGACTGGTTCGCAACCGCGGCTCGTTAAGAAATTGCTTTGTTTGACGGCCGCCTCGAAAGAATCCATATCCAAGAGCAAGTGGTCATTCCCATCTTCGTGTAAATTAATAAACGACGGATACATCTGCAATCACAGGATTTAAAAATTTAATACCACGATTTAACATGAGCGGAGCGCGCCGTCTCTATATCTAAAAAAAAAGGAGAAACCCAAAAGAAAATTGAAATCGAGAAATTAGTATTATCTGTCTCGCGTTATCTGTGTGTCAACAGACTGACAATTCTTCTAGACAAATAGGAAATTGAATTTTTCTAAATTACAAATTCAACGGATGGTGTATTCACGAGACGTCTAATATATTACAATTTATGTATACACTTGGAATTGAGAAGGAGAAAGCGATTGCGATTCGCCGGCATTCGAGATTAGGGCTGTAAATAGTATAAATATGATTCGACTCTAATAATAATCGAAAATCCCGATAATTAATTTGTCGAACGGTCTGCTCGAGTTCGAATATCCGGATTTACCGGGAAGTTGATTTTATTATCCAGACAACACCCATGTGTCGCAAATCGGGGACACATGATGACGTTTTTAAGACGTCTTAAGACGGTTTGGGACACTGTGTTCACTGGGTAATATCTGAAGAATCAAATCTACCCCGGTCTGTGAATTTGTTTGTTTGAATTGGATCTATCCGGTGCGAGAAGCAGACTAGAAACAAAACTGCTAATTGCTATAAGTTTATTAGCTGAAACTTATTTAACTGCTGTCTCGAGAGAAAGAAAGAGTTTTGTACCACGCAAAATATGGTCATAGCCAAAAGAAGCTGCCTATCGTATGTACACATAAATTGGTTGATAATTCCTTTTCCTTGTTTTTTTTTCTTGCTTTCATTCCCTCAGTATATGTTGTATTTATTTTTGTCTAGGATTGTAAAACGCATAAAGCGATCTTTTTGCACAATATACAAGATTTTCGATTTAGGTTTAGGTGTATACACAATCGGTTACTCTTTTAAATGATCCATAAACAAAAGATCCATATTATAATAGCTTGGAATTCGCGGATTCAACTCCGATGTCAATCCAGACAGTATATGCATGTCCAAAATCGGGATGTGGGACGTCTTAAAGACATCTTTAAAACGTTTTATGTCCCGACATACGGTGCTGTCTGAGAAGATTCAGATTATCCGGATAATTCTGCCGAAAAATTGCAATCCTTTTAACCCGAGCGAACCGTATCTATATTTTGTCTACTTTGTTAGCGATAAGTTTCACGGTGTAAATTCAAGTTCCGCACAGATAATATCAAAGAAGATAATATGGAGAACTATTACGAATAATAAACGGCGGATAAACGCGATAAAAGAAATGCGAGGGGAAAAAAGCGAGCGAAACGGAGAGAGGAAGAGAGAAGAGACGGCGGCGCGCGATCACGCGAGCGGTTCGTGGCGCTTGCTTTTAGAAAAGTACACGAGACGCCAAATTGCATTCTTATTAAACTCACCTCCGACAGGTTCCTATTATCGTAGCTATTAAACGGGTCCATTTTCGCGATAACGGCACCGGCGCTCTCACCTCTATAATTCCCTCATGCAACAATGCCAGCAAAGGACTGTCGCTCGCTTTATTACGAAAATGTACTTGCGTAGCGGCGATAAATTGCACACGGGGAAACCGAGCGCGCGGCAATTCACGAGAAACGTGCCGACATTGCGCGCGAAGAAATCATATATCGTCTCGAGAATCAATTTAAAAATTAATTTTATATTCGGTAATTCGATTAAAAATACGATATATATCGTGGTGTATATACGTTGACGCGTAGCGCTCGTTATCTCGATATCGATATACAGGCGACGCCGACGACGACGACGTTCCACCGCGCGTCTCTCCCGTACGACTGAACACGAGGTCTTAATTCGGCTCGACGGGGAATGACGAAGAAGACGTGTGTGCGAGACTGCAGCGGGACGGCCGCGGTCGCGGAGCAGGTTTCAACGGGGATTTCCCGCTCCGCGGCCGCGGCCAATCACCACCGCCGCGCGCGTCGAGGCGCGATAGCTGACGCAATGATTACTTACGTCTCATTGGCGTCGATCTTTTCGAAAGCGAGCCGCGCTCTTTTTTTTTCACGCTGTTATTTCATTCGATCGATTCATTCGATTAAATCGAATTGAAGACGAAATGTGTTGAAATACGTCGCTCATTTGCGAGAGATAAGATTTCGGCTAGAAAGAATGTTTCGGTCGAGGCAAATCGTTTTAAATTTGGACAACCCACAGACAGCACGCGTGTCTGAAAGACGTTGGTAAAGACATCTTTAAGACATTTTTTAGACATATGTATCAGGGAAGTGATTTAAAATTTAAATGGAGCGCGATTAAGCGAGACGGTAATATGAAATTTGGAAACAATAATATACGCATTTTGTATATATATATATCTCGCGGTAGACGCCTATGCCAGAGTTTATTTATAGTACGTGGTGATGCGTACGCTGTGGAATATATGTACACGTCGGTACAGCCGCGATCTTCCTTGCGACGCAGTATATTTGTTTCTTCGCATCGTTGATTTACGATTTTTTGCAAGGCGACCGGTGCTACGTAATTCGTAACAATATAAGTTTTACGAAAATACGCGAATGCCCGGTGAAGTTGTGAACGATGGACGTTCTCACATATTGTTCTCTGCAGCACATCATAATGTTGAGTATCTATATATACAACTGCGACGTAAAGTGATCGACAAGTAATTTCATGATGTTATTAATATATAAAAACTTATCTTTAAAAGAAAAGATAAACAAAAGGTGACAAGTATACGCGTCAATGTTATTTCTACAAAAAATAATAATATCAAATAGTTACGCCAACTGAGAATGAAAATTTATGATAGAAATTTTCTTGTATTATTAATATAAATTGAATATAATTTCTTATATTTTTTTAAATCATTATATTACTTTTATTATTATTTCATCAAATATAATTCCTTACATCTCTTTTATTATTACATTAATTATTATTATTATTATATTCCTTTAATTTATTTGATGAAATACAATTCTTTATTTTTTTTTTGAAGATTTTTGGATCGACAAGCTGCTCGTACTTCCAGACGCATCGTACACATATCAAGCGATAATAACGAAACTATTAACGAGGAAAAACTCATTATTTTATTTAATCGGGATGATTACGTACGATTAATTGGAAATATCCAGCTTGGCTGAATAATCGATCGGCTTGGAGGAAAGATATCCACGAGAGAACACGTTGCTTACGTCTACGGATAATTACACCTGTAGTTAACACGGAATCCTAGGTGGATGCGTGTGGTAGTAGTCGTGCGGACGTAAGCGCTATGAATCATTTTGATGTATATTTCGCAACTCGCCAGGGAAAAGGCCGTAGGCTCCGCTTCCAAGAACACGGACGTCTTTTGCGGCGGGGACGTTCCACTCATTATCAGCTCATTAAAGTATACGCGACGTTAATAATAATGTAGTATCAACGTAAATATAAGAGACGCGGGTCCGAAATATACTTTCATAGATCCGATGTGCTTAAGAAGCACAATATAAAAATAAAAACAAAAAAATGTATTAGATATATACAGTCGTCTCTTTTTAATAAAACTTGTTCTCCGGTCTAGAAAATCTCTCTTTGCTTAATTATACTTCGTAAAAAATAATAGCGTAAAATTCAGCAAGAATTTATGCGTCTATCATTTGTATGGTGTCGCACACGTTCTGTGATATTAATCATTATTGTTATCTCATTGTAGTTTTTCTTTCCTCATTCTTTTCTCAAATAATTAAAGATTAGGAGGTAATGTCGACATAAAGAAAACATTGATATAAAACAATTATACAGACCGGTTTTTATGGTGATACGTATCGATGATTGTTATCGCCAAGATAATGTACGGCGGTTTCTTTTCAGGAAAAGGAACCAACGAGATATAACGGTAGAGCGGAAGCAGTGGTGTTATACTATTCGTTTATCTATCGTATTTATCGTGTATCTTACGTATTTACAATATTATGCTATATACGTATGTTCAGTTCAGTTTTAAATTTGTTGCGTGTTTGCAAAAACGTAATAAATACAGATAAATGAATATATGTTCATCGAGTTGTATTAGAAAAACAAAGGACGGCCGATCGTTCGTATATACAAATATGGAAATATATAAATTATTTAATTCTATTAATACTTCCTCAATTTACCTATTTTTTATTTTCATCGGAAGCTATTTGCGATGCGAGATTTGCAAATTTTGCCATGTAGTCCACACTGTTTTCCCCCATGAGACATTGCATATGCGACACAACCTGAAATATCATCATAGAACAGGCTCTAATAAAGTGTTTAAAATATGACAAAATAATATTTAACATAATTCTATATATTTAAATAAAACAGAGAGCACGGAGTTACACAACAGGATGTTTATGTCGTAATCTTTAATTAAATTAATACTTGACATACGTTTCGGTCTGTCATTAGACATTTTCAGTGATAAATTAAGAAAACACAAAACGCCGATAATCAAAAGATAAAAAATAAATCACGCCGAAGGTGGTCTGATGACAGATTGAAACGTCAAGTATTAATTTAATTAAAGATGACGACACAAATACCCTATTATGTCTTCTCTTTTTTATTTATTGATTTCTAATCATTTAAGTCTTGTGAGATTATTTATACATATATTTATATTTACATCGGAAGACGGACGAGTATCTTCCATAATCTGTTCACCCGCTTGACTTCTTTGTGAGCCTTTCATAGGCGATTCAAGCTGTCCTAAGAAACTGCTCAATGAAAAATCGGCAACCTAAAATTCAATTCGTTTTATCGGCATCAATTTTTCACACAAAAAATATATATTGCGTATATTTATACTGATTGTTAATTACCTCGCTATTTAACCATTGATGTTCGCCTTCTTTAAGAATTTGAGTAGCACTAGTAATAATTGAATTGGAGTTCTTTGCCTCTCCGCTAGTTTCTAAAACGTCTAAGAAAGTTTTGTCTTGTGCTTCGTTCGCATTTATCGTTGTTTTATCAGTTTGCATTTGACATAATGAAGATCCACTGGCGACCTTACTAGCGTCAGTTGTCAAATTTTCTGATGATATATTCGGCGCAGATACAATAGGCAATACCCTTTGTATAACAAGACTTTTCTGTCTTACTGTTCTACCTCGTTTACAAAAGCGTGTTTTAAATTTCTGTAAGTAGTAGATTTTCACCGTAACATCAGTATCAGATATATTTTATAAAGTATAATTTAATTTTCGTACATATTGTAGTGGAAAAAAAATGAAACAAAACTTACATCAAGTTGTGTCTTAAATGCGTCAGCTGCACCAATCTTGTGATATGTTTGTGGGATAAGAGGCCTTCTGAATGTAGATTCTTTAATAGATGGAACTCGAGACGAGATTATTGTTTCGTTACTTCCTGATGTGTTATCGTATACCTAAACCGAGATATTTTATAGCGTTAGAAAAAACTGACTGTGTGGTCTCAAAATGCAACTGAGCTCTCTACATCAAAATTAGCAAGATTTTGTCACGTCTTACCTTATTTGTACCATAATTATGTTTGGCCAGTGACAATAACTTTTGTAAAACCAAACATAAATTGTTGTCACGCATGATGCCCGATGATGCTGAATCAGTTGTATATTGTTCATTAGGTAACCAATCCCACCAGTATTCAAGTACAATCTTTGATTCACGACCAAACTGTTAAACTTAGAAAATTAGAAGATATCTCTAATAAGATATCTTTAATGAGATATAAATGTATAAGCAAATTTGATTTACTTGTTTTGATGGCTAATAAGATTAAACGTAATGTGTATATTCTACATATACATAGTAATACGTGTAATGTCGCGCACCATTAGGAAAAGATCGCCTACAGTAATCGTATTTGCTTCTTCAACATTCCAACCCTTTCGAATTCTATCGATAGTCTCTCTACCAGGAAATCTATTGGGTTCTGAATGACATTCTGGTGACGGTTTTTCTGTATTATTTATTATTGCTGTTTTTTCAGATATACCACTTCCTGTTTCTAAGAGATCCATGTCGCTACTGATATCTGGCATCGTACAATTTTCATCAGTGCGGTTGACGACCTTTTTATCCGATTTATATCGCTTAATGCCTTTTTTTCCTACTCCTTTTAAATATTGGACAGATCCCAACAAGTCTTCTTTTGAGCTCTTCAGACCAAGACGCTTTTCGTACGAATTCAAGTTAACGCTATTGCTAGTTAGATATTCTCCGAGATTAACCATTGGTAAAGCGATTTTGCATCCTTCTGGTGGAGCAACTCGTAATAAACAAGTATCTTTTACATCGTTAGCAACAAGATTCTCCATGGTGGGACACTATAAATAATATTTAAAGATTACTATAAAATATCCAAATCAACAAAAATTCCAATATGTACAGTTGAAAATATACACGATAACGAACGAGAAGAAAATATATACAATGACGACATGAGGAAGAGCCAAAAATGTTGCAATTAAGTAGATATAAGAATACCGTGGTATATTTTGCGAGCCGCCATCGCTGTTGCAAAAATATTAATAAACTTGAGAGGCGTCTCTGTATGGGGAGCAACGTACGAACTCTTGGATTCATGGACGCTGCTTGTACTTGCCACCATGCCATGTTGTTACGCGGTCGCAATTCTATCGTTATCCTAGACGGTAATTTAATTTCTTCCTGCCAATCTGAAATAAAACAGGCAGATTCTAAAGTTCGGTGTTAATTGATTTTTATTTAAAAAATGTGTCAATACTTCTTACATGTGACTATCTATCGCAAATAATAAGACTGTGTATACACCACAGGTATATTATAGTATATAAATATATGGAACTATTTTAATTCATCAAGATGTAGATATATTAAAAAAAAAAAAAAAATTAATTCTATCTTCAAATATTCTGTATTACAATTAATGTAACGCAGCACATAATATTTGTTATTTCTTAAATATATTAAAAATTTAAGGTACCTTCTAACTGGTTTAACTTTCTAAGCGCTCTACATATTGGTGTTTTAATTCTCATGGTTTTTCCTCTAAGCCTGACTTGTGTAGATCCCCAATATACCAATTCGTTCAATCTTAAGTGAACTTTCTCATGAATACGAGGTAATTTTCTTCTGAGTTCACCATAATTTATTAGTCCATATAATTCCTGGGATGTTTTTTTGACATCTGAATGGAAAAGAATTATATTATGTGCTTTATAGAGTCATAAATGTATTTACATTAATATAAATGTTAATACAAATACCTTCTGAAAATTTAAGATGTTTCGATATCTTCAGCCACGTTCTGTAATAAAAATGTCGAATTTGCTCTTTGTTTTTTATCATGACGTCCGAGAGACCTCGCTTTTTGCCTTGACTTAGAAAGTAGCTTTGCAGCGCATCAAAATCTTTGCCATATTCGTTAAGAGCTTTAAAAAAGGTATTCTTATCTTCCATAGACCATAATTCACAGGAACGTTTGAGAGATTTCACTTTAACTTCTGCTGTTTCTTCCTCTTTTGCATCTACGTTTAAACGAAAAAGTTTTATCGTTCAATTTTAATATTATATATCAGCAGTTAAAATATTTATTATGTAATTATATGTCAACATACCCTTTTTCTCGACGTTACTAGGATCGTTGTCAATTTTGAACTTTTTAGTACCACGGACAACTCGAGCCTGTGTATTCTTGCTATCTACTAAAGACTTTGTATCGGAACATGTTTGATTCACTTGGGAACATGCAGGAGTTGTATTGCTAAGTTCAGTGTCCTCACATTTCGTAGAATCCTCCATCACGTTGTACGTTTCTTGTAATTGTAGAAGACAGATATTCTAGAAAATAGATATTTGTTAACATGGTTAAATTTAAAATTGATGCTGAAATAGTATATTAAATTTAGAATAATTAACTGCTACAAATAAACATTGTGACGAAGAGAATATGATGAAAAAATATAAATAATAACTTGTATAATAACCAATTCGTTTACAATGCTGATCACTCTAACACTAATCTAGAAAATTCTTCTTAGCTTCTTCTTTCTTGGATATGTTGTCCCAATAGACACATAAATACCGTTTCTTTTTGTTTAACATCGACAATTGAAAGGAACTGCGAATTAACCTCTTTGATTCTTCTATCGTCAATTTTAAGGTCTTTGAGATTTCTTCGCTTCACAGTTCAATTTCCTTTTTGTAGAAACAAAATGCATACACAAGTGAAAATCTCTTTTTTGGAATACAGAGAACAGATGAAAAAGCTCTTTCTCAACGAATCATCGTATTAGTATGACATTTACTACACAACAGGTGTTATAGTAGTATGCCAATGACTAGAGTTCCTTGAGTCAGAAGTTTTGGAGTTTGGACACCGTCCGCCATTTTCAAACTAACTATGGTGCGCTTTTCAAAAACGTTTATACCAGTTTAGTATCTGTGCAGTTTATTAATACAAAAATGAATTTAATTTGATAGTTTATATATGTATATATAAATATTTTTGCTAATAAGTAAAAATAATAATAAGATATAAATTTTTTGACCTAAAATAATATATATTTTTAGTAAAAAATTGTCTAAACGGTTTTCAAACTCATTAATTCACTCATTAACTCATTAACTCATTGTTTAACTCATTAATTATTCGTTTGCAATAATTGATTTGAAAAGACATTTATTTAACATTTATATTTAACATATTAATTTAATATTTTTTTACATTAATTATTTGTAATAACGATTTGAAAAAGCATTTATTAGCATTTATTTAATATTAATTTAATATTTATATTATATGAATTTTTCATTTGCAATAAAATTTAAAAAAAAACGTTTATTTAACATTTATTAGACATTAATTTAATATTTATTTTATACATTATTATTATTTATTTGCAATAATAATTTGAAAAACATTTAACGTTTATTTAACATTAATTTAAGAAAGATGTGTGTATCTTTCCGTGTGTGTAGCGTATCTTTCCGCACTCGTAACGACACCACTAGGCAGTGCATAACGCGGAGACCAATTCAAGAAAATTTTAGTGGCGTTAATATAAGCAAACCCCTGGCAAAGAGCAAAATCACGCAATATCCGCGGGACATTATCTTCACCGATAGCACGGTACAAGGCTCGCCCAACAACGGTGTCATATGATATAAATTGGCGAGACACTATCGTGTTTAAAAAAAAAGATGTTTTTGACATTTGACAAAAGATTTGTTCGAAAAACGTTAATTTAAATTTAAGATTTAAAAACATAATTGTTTTAGATTTGAAAGATTTTTTTAATATTTGAAAAACATAGGTACATCTTACGTTTAAAAAACATCCTTTTATCAAAAGAAAAGACACGGTATAGCGTCTCGTGCCAATTTATATTATCGTGTTGTTGGGCGAGCCTTGCGCCGCGCCGTGCCGGCAAAGATGTCCCGCGGATGTCGTGATACTCGTGATTTTGCTTTATTTGCTATATCTGAAAAAATGTTTTTAAAAATATTTTTAAAAACATTAAACCAGATGTGATCTTTTTCTTCGCCAATAAGACTGTTCTACGAAACATCTTCCTCATTGTAAATTTATAACTTATCGACAATAATAAAGTATGTTCAAAAATTGTTTGCTGTATTGATTTTGATACTAAATTTATTATATAATAATTTATTGCCCTCAAAATATGAAATTTATTGCTCCCCGTTTAACTTTTAACAAATTCGCCAAGAGTGGACTTGGTGGAATTTTATGAGTTAAACAACAAGCAATAAATTCAGGATTGGAAAACAATAAATTATAGAATCAATTTTATATCAAAATTAACACAGCAAATAATTTTTTTAACATACTTTACTCTTGTTGTGAACCTAGCATCGCCGCGCCGCACTCTTGGTCGAATTTGTTAAACAACGAACAATAAATGTTTAGATACTATTCCAATGAAGCTTTATCTAAGCACTATTTTATATGTGACAAAGAATAAGAATAAGAATCCTTCATTATTTATCCAAAAAGGATTTATCAAAAATCTTCTGATCTATAAGTTTCTGCATCAAAAAGAATATAAAATGTATAGTAAATCCATAAAGCCAGTAAAAAATATACGTATTTTTAAAATGAAAAATATTAGAACCAAGTATCTCACAAGCTCACCTTCTATATATCTTAGCGTGTGAGGATTTCTGCTTACGAAAAGGTATAAGTACTGGCGCATCCAGTCACGTCGCGGCAGCGCGTTTTACTAATAGCGCTCGCAGTCTTTTTGAAATATCAAAAAGGAATTATTTTTGAGTTTATTTCAAACAAATTATGCAAATTTATAAAGAATTTGAAAAAGAATTTGAATCCTTTTTGAGTTCATAACGATTATCTGTACTATCTAGGTCTCACCTCTGTGAACCTAACACCCCCACCACCACTTAAAAAAAGTTTGGGTATACGGCATAATTTAGTGCTAATTTATTGCTAATTTATTGCTCTATTCCCGAATTTATTGCTCGTACCCATTCACAGGAAATTAATATCAAAAGTGGGGGTGCTGCCTTCACGTTACGCTAGCACCCCCACTCCTCCGAAAAACACGTATAAAGTACCGTAAACAAAAAAACATCATATTTTTTGCTAATTTTTTGCTCTTAAAATAGTGCAAAGAAATACCAAAAATATTGAATATTTATAAATGTTCCGGCTACCGCAATAAAAAGTAAGCGCATAACAGCAAAATGGCCGAAAATAGAAAGTTAACCTTATAAGTTTAACATTAAACTGTTTCACATTAACAAAGTCAACCAAGAGTGTAGTTACGATAAGAGTAAAGTATAATGTTAAAAAAATTATTTGCCGTGTTGATTTTGGTATTAAATTAATTTTAATTTAATTTAATTTATTGCTCTCAAAATATGTAGTCTGTTTCGAATTTATTGCAAATTCTTATGGAGTAGAAAAATAATTCTTTTAATATCTGAAAAAGGACTTGGTGACATAGAAATAAATTCTTTTTGAACTCTTATAGTCTTTTTAGAGCAGAAATGGTATAGAAAAAGAATTCATTTTATAATTCGAGAACTCAAAAATAATTTTTTTTCAATTCTCTTTACTATCTGATTTATCATCATCCGAAGTAAGCTGGAGTAACGTCATCAGGAGTAACTTGCCCATATGAGTCGCGACCGCAGGATCCACGCAAGACGATTTCCTACCTATATACGAGCCCGGAGCCACTACGAGCGGAACGGAGCGGTATATGAGTTTAAACGCCCCCTCCCGCTAGCGACGGCTCGATCCCCTTTTCGAGGAGAAAGAGGCTCCGGTGGCCTATGGACGCTCTGCTGGCGGGAAAGGTGCAATGGCGAGAGCGCGAAAAAAGGATCCCGTCCGACAAACCGGCATCGGCAGCGGCGGGCTGCGCGGCAGTTGAGTCGAGGCAGTTATTGTCCCGCTCCCTCGTCCGATCGGCGGTTATAATTCGCTCGGCGCGCGTGACGGAAGACGGAACGGAGCAGAACGGAGCGGAGCGAAGCGGCGCGCGGTCAGCGCTGGCCCCGCGGTCGATGGAACGTGTGGCGGAGTGAATTATCGGTCGCGCATGGTCCGTAGGTAGAATTCGCTGTATCGCTTTTCGGTGGATCCCCGAGACGAGCGGAGAGCGGTCCGCAGCTCCGAATCGCTCGCTTGCGCGGCCGTGGTGGTGCGCCCGACGAAGATGGCCGCCTGACGACGGTGTCGAGGACCGAGGATCATCGTGCGCGCATCGATCGCGTGCGATCGACCTCGGGGACGTTCGGCCGCGCCGCGTCCTTGGAGGTGAGTGTACGCTCGCCGAATGTCGAGGTGGATGGACACGTTGACACGTGCGTGCGTGCGTATACCTAACGCCGGACGCGTGTGACGTGCGACGCCCCGACGCGTTTTGGAAAAAAAAAAAACGCACATCAGAGGAACCGTCCTCGACGGATGCTGCTCGCAGGTAGAAGACGCGTCGTGCTCCACTCTCACGGCTCTTTCTAAAACGTTATACGCTCGAGGGAAATGATGCTCCTCGATGCTCCTTATTGTTTACATGTTGTTCCTGGGAGTGTATAGAAGGTAACGAGAGCTTTGGAGGTGATGCTGAAAAATAATAAAAACATTTGCTTAATCCTTAATGTGCCGTCCTTTATATACGTATCGCTCCGAAGGAGGATCGACGATTTTCACGGAAATTTTTTACTTGTGACAGCAATAATTCTAAATTGCCACTCTTGTCCCGCGTTAATCGAAATACCGTAGCATTAAAATTTACGTCCGAAGAGACTCGAAAGAGAACTGTAAAAAAGAAATTTTGATTCGAAGTGGATTGTTCGTTCGTTTGAAGGCTATATAAAAGTCCGCTCGTTTTAGGAAGTGGAGAGCGTTTTAACGCGCCGACGGACGTAACGGAGTATCCTGGAGTCTCGGAGGTCCGTTACCTCCGCGAAGGAGGTAAGAGAGCGAGAAGCTGGTAGAAGAAGCGCCGCGATCCTGTTTATTTCCACGATTTTTACCTGGCGCAATTGCGAGAGAGAGAGAGAGAGAGAGAGCGAGGCCAAGCTATATAATATCAAAGTGTCCGTATGCGAGCGAAGAATTGAGAATTAAGAGTTACGAAACTCTCGTCACTGCCCGCTGAGCTACGTTATAAATTGCAAACGTAAACGCGTTTGCGATATCAAACGCGCAAAAGTATCTCGAATTAATGCGAAGCGAAGGAGTTTCGGTTTCACGAGAGAAATTCGCGTAAGGATTTACGATCGCGAATCGCGATCTAATATCGAAACGTATTATATCGAGAGAATTTTCTCCAGAGTGAAATTCCATAAAAGTTAGCTCGGTGTGAAACGAGGAAGCGCTTTTGCATCGAGGAAACTCCGTCTTACGCGTAAAGGAGGCGACAGAAAAGGAAAATATCGAGGTCGGCGGGAACTGAAGAGGAACCGAGTGCGCGAGAAATCTTAGTAATATCGATTGAAATTTCACACATTTATGCGAATAACAGGCATCAGCCGATTTCTTTCGCCCTGCGAACAAAGTTGCTTGATGAAGAAAGTACAAGGCTCGGCTACTTGTAGACCACTTTCATCGACACGGGGAAAGAGAATATTCATCACCAGAGTACTTCAATTATTTAAGTACTTGAATGGTGTGATATAATCAATAGTATCAAAGTGCGTACAAATTTAACGAATTAGGAGGGCGCATTCCAACGGAACATATCTCGCGCAACGAATCAGCTGACGGGATTGGAAGCGAAGGTTTCCAAGCGTCAGCGATCGGAAAGGATCGATCGACACGAGGTGGGATCGTCCGGATGGGAGTATCGCCGCCGAGGGTGGCACTTCCTTGCGGCCGCACCTTCCGCTAGGAAACCTATAGATATAGATGGAACGCAGGGCCGACAGATATGGCGCGAGGGAGATGCGCCATTCGCGCAGTGAGGATCTGCTGGGCGCGATTTCCAGATCACCCAGTCCGTGCGTCGATCTACCGACCACGGCGTCCGAGGATGATCTAATCGCGGCCAGTGCCCTCCGGGACTCGGGCATCTACGACGAGGCTGTCGGCAGCGCCGGCATCGCCGGCCCGTCGCGGCGCATTCTCTCGTCGTCATCCAGAACGGTGGGAGTCCCTGTCGATCCGGAGGACTCCATTCGCGACATCGTCACCGAGAATGATTTGTACAGGTCAGTGCAGAATAATTCATTTAATCAGGGAGGGTACTTATATGTATATGTATATATATAATTTATTTTCTTCAGCTTTTATATCGCCGAGAAGTTGGACTTGGTTTACATTGTTTCCTTAACACTCTCATACCATCCATACTATACACGGAGAGAATTTTTCGTTATATTTTACCGTTAAATTCACTACAAATTTGGCAACCAAGAAATTTTTGAAATATACAATAGACATTTTTTACAACGTAATAAAAATTACCAAGCAGATTGGTAATTTTTGAAAAATTATTGAAATTTTACTATATATTTTAGTAAAATTAATCAAACATATTTTAACGAATTTATACGAATAGTTCGTATAAAATATTTCATAATACATGTTGTCTTACAACTACCATTGATTTTCAAGGTAAATTCCAAGAGAAAATTCTCTCTACATGTACCTATACATACTTCCTTTATTCTTATTACGACCTATTTCTCTTCTACTTATGACCTCTCTCTCTCTCCATAATCTCCTCAACACAATTGTTGCATATTCTCTTCAATATTTCTTCTTTATACCTACCTAACTTCTTAAACCAATCCTTAGTCTTATAACACTTCTCCACGTAATGACTCATACAATCCTGCCCTTGCCCACAAATTATATACATACCGTTTTCTCTTAACCAATGTTTATTTCCCTCCTCCATGTTACCACACCTCAGGCTTATCAATGCTCTTACACTATCCCCCCTATTCAACGTATCTAAATTTTTAGGAGAGAGGGTACTTGTACCTATATAGTTGAGGATACTACTATATCGAAATATCAATGTTTTAATTTTCTTTAAGCAGAATGTTATCTACGTACTTTGAGCTATGTAACATTTTTTATTCCTCGTTATTTTACTTATTATGTTAATAACTTTTTCATATAATTATAAAAATAAATAACAATAATATAATATAAAAATAATATATTATAAAAACAAGCCAAGACAGAAATATTGCGATTGAACTACATTTGTATTTTGTGGAACCCGAGAAGGATAACGTAGAATTGTTACAGAGGAATAATAATCGAGATAAGTTAGAAATTCTCCCCGCGAAACATCTTCGATGAAGATAAGATCCTTTCTAGACACAGTGATGGTAATTATAAATTTCCTAGTAATTATGCGAAGATATAGATCGAATGTTTATTATCGTGTTCTTGTTACGTACGAATCTTCGTTAAAGTCGATTGGTACATACACATATGTAGGTATTTAAGGATATTTGTCACTAATGATCTTTTACTTTCACAGTTGCGTACTTTTGTAAAGTTAAATAGTTAAGAATAGAATATTGCCGATTACTCAACGCTGCGACGTTGGATGGCCTTGGTGCCACAAAGAAATCATTACGATCTGCTTATCTACGCAATCAAGAAACGGAAACAAGCGTCGTTTCTTTTCTAAACGATCGGGAGTGGCTTCCGGGAATCGCGGTTGCTCAACGGGATAAATCAAATGAATTATTTTGATCGCTCGATCCTTTATTATTTCGTGATGCGAAGTAGTAACGAGGACCAAAGTACCGAAAGTATTTAGTACATGGGTGTGTTCTAAAAATATACTATGTCAGGCTTGAAAAATAAATGTGTCTGGAATATAATAGCCTCTATAATGATTATGTCATCGACTATCGAATACGCGCCGCAGCCTTGATGCGAGCTTCGTATTTCCGCGGAGACCCAGGTGACTTTCGCGCTTCGCAATTCTCGTCGAGGGCCCGAGATCAGAGCGTCGCGGTGCCAGCCAGTTCGGTCCCAGTCTCGCTCGTCGGCTGCCGGAAGAAATGCGTGCGCGCCTACGACCGGAACGCTGCAGGCTGGGGCTGGCTCCGAGGCGTACACGAATCAGTCCAAATCGGCCCGAACGACGCTGCCCGGCCGCGTAAAAGCGAAAGTTCGCGCGGGGACCAGTTCGCTGGCGAACGTGAGCGAGCGAGCGAACGAGCGGACGAGCGAGAAGCGGAGAGGAAGCCTCTCTCGACACGCGCGGTGAAATCGATTTCGAGCGCGAGACGTGAAATCCGAAGGCCTAAGGGCCCGAAGTGGGATAAAAGCGCGTGCACGCATCCGGTTTCGTTTCTCCCGCTGGATAATAATTGCCGGCAACAAATCGCGAATCTATCGCAGATGGCTGATATCGCGATGCACGGCGACGACGACGTGTACAACGAGAGACGCGTATCCGCGTATGTTATATATGATTTCATAGAGAGAGTCCAATAGATCTCTTTTTACAGATCTTTTTTTATAAGATCGCCTATCTTGTAAATGTTTATTTTTTTTATATATCTCTTTGCTATCTAACGATTTGTCTTTTCTGCAGGTATGTCCTGTTCAAGCGGCATTATGACAAATATGTGGACCTCGCGGAGAAGTACAAGGAGGCGAAGAGTGTCGCTTATTACCTGGAGGAGCGCTATCACGAGATCAAGGTATGTGAAAGCATTCTTTTTGTCTCACGAAAAATCTTACCGCATAACTTAATTTAACATTTTGCGGACAATTTGATACAACGTAAAATTTTTTCTACTTACTGTGTATTTTATGTTTATAAATATACATATATTACAAGTGTCCTAGAATTGGTGATACAAGCGGGAAGGGAATGATTCTGCATGAAAAAAATAAATCGAAAGTGTAAAATAAAATTTTCTTATACCAGATTTTGTTTTTCCAGAAAAAAAATAGATATTAAGTATTGTATTTTTTTCTGATTTATCGAATTTCATTAATACCAATTCATTATAGTGAATGGCATTCAATCCTCCGCTGCTTTTGTGCTATTTTATAACATACAAAGGAAAATTGCACCGGGCTTTCCCACGTTAAATCGCGATAGCAGACTCATTGTTAGAACAGCATGATACGCCTATTCTCACGGTACATTTTGTTACTATTGTTGAAATAATTTGATGGGTTCTCGCGCAATTTTATTTGCGTATTCTTACCGTCCTTACAAACCTACTTTAATATCAATTTTAAATATATTACCGTCTCTTTCATTTAATTTTACTCTTCTTTTAATTCAATTGTACAATGAGATCGGTTTCTTAGTGCTTTAGGCACTTTGTGTGTTATTTTATAATAGACGATGAAAGCTACATTTCATTTTTCCACAATAAAAAATAATAACAGTTGCGATAATGCAGCATCTTATCTGCTTGTTGCGAAATAATTGATTCATAAATTAGAAATCGTTTTAATTTACCGCCAAGTTTTTTTCGCTTAATTTTTTAAATTTTAATTAATTGATTTTTGTTACAAGGAAGAGTGTAAGTGAAATTCTGTTATTAATCATGTAACGTGTCACGCATGATGGAGACATTCGCGAATCCAGCGGGATTCTTTTAAGATAAAATGCTGTGCGAAATAAATCGTTGCTCAAGAGCTTGGCTCTTTTAGTTTCTCGATAGAAATAATGAGACAGACTCGCAAATTAGTTAGCCAACGTAGCCAAATTAGTCACGTTTTCCATCTTCTAATTCGCGAAAAAAAAACGTGAGACAGTATAAGACTCCTGAACATCCGACGGAGCCAAATGAGAATCGTGCAGTTCTCTCTGTACCTTGTAATCAAACGCGGAAGACAAATCGCATTCTATATAAGCGTTAATGTGATTTGTGTCGCGACGATAATTATCGAGATGCATCTATAGTTCTTCCGCGATTTCTCAGCGCACCATGATGTTATCTCGCCGTTTGATTGCGAGTCAGTCTGGCGCAGTGAAATCGAGTCTCCTTTCTTGTTCGCGTTACCTGCGAATTGTGTTTTCGTGAAACCGGAAGAACATCCGCGATGAGAAGAGAATCGAATCCTTACGTGAGAAAAGAATCGATAAAAAAAATTCACTTTTTCCGTGAGAGATTCTTTTAGCGAGTTTATCTTATTTTATTGTCTCCTATATCTTGATGTATGACTTATTGATATTTTGTTTATTGTTTCTGGCATCCGCGAAATCTTCGATTGATATCAATCGTCAAGAATTTTAATTTCTGTTTTGTCCTACAGAGTTGTGTCTTGCGAATTAAAATGGATTGTTTTTAAAGTATTCTGTTCTCATAATTCTTCAAATGCAAGAATACCTTTTTCTCTTATTTGTTTAACGCTTGTGAAGATTTAAAGTTTTTCTTAAAAACAAGATAATGTTCGAAAAAAATTTATTCTATCATTTCGACTTATTTGGAGCCATAGAATCGCCTCCTTCTCACCTTCTGGTTTCAAATATAATATCCGAAGCAAAATCTTAAATCTGTATAGTGTAGAATCTGTATATTGTAGAATCTGTATATTGTAGAATTGTTTGAAAAATTTAAAGAGGAGAGCGAGGTATCTAATCTTGATCTACTAGCGATATGATAAAAGCAATCGTATAATATATTCGACTTAAAAAGAGATCGCAACAAAAATAGCAGTTAGCTTATTTACTTTTATGTCACTTTTTCGACCGCGTAGCACATCCTTTGACTCGTTTTCCGCATTAACTTTTCGTTACGGGACTTTCTTTGGGCTTGACATTCTTCACCTCATTTCCCAGATAAGGTTTCCCCGTGAGATCAAATGAGGCGTGATTAAAAAAAAAAAAAAATGCGGTTTGACACACGAGCTCCGACGTCGATGCCTCGTAATTTTTCTCGGTAACATCCTGTTTTCCCAGTGCTCTACACTTCCACACCTCGTTCATTTAATTGCATGAAAGTTTGTACAGTTATAGTTACATACAAGTTGTGGCGCATCGAACAGTTCATGCGAATCAATAAAAAACAAGATACATATATAGTTTAAGAGTGAAGGATCAACAGTAATACAATTTTTGGAAATGCTCTCTAAAGCGAACGAAACAATATAATTTTTATTGTGTGATTATGTAGCCTTATCGCTAGCCGTTTTCTTCCATTTTATTACAATTCTGTTGGTTAATTTTCTCTGATAAATTATGAATTTTAATGAGGATAAAAACTGACTGATAATTAATTTGCGACTCTGATTTTTCATCGAAGCAAAATTTATTGATACTCGATTTTATGAATATTTGTTGCACAAGTCTCTTTGACCTTAAAGTGCTCTTTTATTATTACCTATATTTTGCCTTTTAACGCTCAGCTGTGTGTTTCATACCGATAAATAAAACTTAAAAAAATTTATAATTGCTTCGCAAGCAGTTATTATATTAAATATAATCATTTTGCTATAATCGGTCCACGTGTTTCCTCTCTGGCATTTCCGGCTTGCCATCTTCCCGTTCCTCGTCGTAAGAAAACTTACCAGGAGATCGAGCCTGGCATTCTCGGTGCGCCATAGCTGGCGTTCATCAACCTCTCCAGTCTCGCTTTACCTACCTAGTTGACCTACAATGTGGCTGACTAGCCACCGCTAGACAGAACTAAAAGTGGCAGGGGGGAAGTGCTGAGTGTGCGTCATCGGTCGGTGTCACGCAATTGCGTCAAGTCGAGCCAGACGCGGGTCACCGACGCGACGTCAACGCACATCGATATCGATTATACAAAATCATTGAATAAAATCGTCCGAAGCACTTCTGGAACGGAATTTTTAACGGAAAGGCCAGCTTGAATTTTTATAAAACGGAAATTGCCTAACGGATCTAAAATTTTGAAATGATATCGATACGAAGCTTATATAGACATTTTACATATAGTCGTGCCAGAGAAATTCTGTTCCTAAGAAAAATATACTTATATTTCATAAGTAAAGCAAAAAGCAGCAAGAAATGTACACCTATTGTTATTGAATTGACCAATTATAGTACAGAAATAATCATAACTATTAAAAAAATGCGTCCTTTTTACTTCATAAATTTCCTCAAAAATGGTCGGTTTTCTCACCAGATCAGTTTTCAAAGCTTCAATATTTCACTGAAGGCTTAGAACAAATCTTTTTATTTAAATTTTAGAACGTTTCAATATAATAAGCTTTTATTAGAATTAATGTTCTTTGAAGTCACGTTGAAGTATTTTGCATTTTTATGTTTTGATCCCATTTTTGCGTATTTAGGAAATCCAAAAATCTTTAAAAATAATTAAACTATTAGACTTTCATTTCATCCGACTACAATTGGCAAATAATCATCGTGACGATTCGACCATTAGTTTTGATCCCTTAATCGTCAAGACGTTAATAATCTTTGATACTTATATACATAATTAAGCATCTCATTTTTAAACAATTTAAATTAAATTAAATTATTAAATTTATTGCGAAAAATATTACCTCAGCCAGAGTTCGAACCTGGAATCTTTCTCATTCCGTGTAGAGCGTCGTACAATAAATTTAATAATTTAATTTAATTTAAATTATTTAAATTATTTAAAAATGAGATGCTTACGTATATAAGTATCAAAGATTATTAACGTGCTTGATCCTGTTCGCGCAATTAAGGGGTTACTGGAGTGACAGCCGAACTTCCTCGATGTCGGTAATGTCGAACATTTTTAGTTCCGTTCTAATTCGTTTTCTATCATTTTCTATATTACCGGCCTATATCTGCCCTTGTCTAACGAGAGGCATCTGTCCTTGTTTCGATTGCTGCGCCATCTCTCACTACACGCAATACTACTCCGCATGCAAAAATACATATGAGATTTTCAGGCTATTGTTCTCTTATACTAAAGCTCGCAGCTCATTTCTGCAAGCACAGGATTCTTCTTTATTGTATTTCCGAGAGTGATGTATGCTTATTTTATACGTACAAAGTCTAAATTTTTATGTGCAGCAAATGTTGTCACGTCATACATATAATTTTTTTATTTTTTTTCGTTTTTGATGTAAAATCAACGCAGCACTCTTCGTTTTTATGCGTACTTTAATTCTGTAAAAAAATTTCAATTCCGTAAAGCCAATTCAAAGTTTAGCGTCCTGAAAAAAATGTCGGTAATTCTTGCCACTCCAGCATCCCCTTAAGGGACCAAAACCAATGGTCGAATCGTCACAATGATTATTTGTCAATTGTAGTCAGATGAAATAAAAGTCTAATTGTTTATTATATTGTTGGTGATTTACGAATGTACTTTAGGTATAATTAAACTATATAGATATATATGTTCTTCTCTAAAAAGATCGGACATGAAAGAATTAAGAAGCTACATATATCAGATTTAAGATATTACTTTCAAAGATATTTCTTAGACATTTTAGCACATTATCTACGTCTTATCGACGCTATTCTATAGTTTCCATTTTTCTACATAAAAAAATCATCTCACGTGAAATACTTTTTTTAAAGGTCGAGCGAGACAGATTGGAGGAAGCTCGAAGACATTTGGAAAGACGACTGGAAGGCTGCGAGACGGAACTTCGTGGCAAAGAGGACGAGCTCTTCTTGCAGCTGGAGAGAAGTTTGCGGCTGGAAGAAGAGATCGAACGGGCCAAGGCCGAGAGGGACAGCTATATGGAGGCTCAGCATCGCCTAGAACAACAACGGGAATCGGCTTTTCGTCGCTTACGGATGCAGCTCGAGCAGAACGAAGTCACAAGGCGGGATCTCGAGAGAGCGCGTCAAGATGTTATACGCCAAGCCACTATTATCCGTATCGAAAGAGACACCTTGGAAAGAGAGGTGAGTGTTTAAATTGAGTAATGTCTTGCGTCATTTTATCTCGGGAAAAAAACTTCATTTCTTTATCTTTACACATGTGCTCCATCTCTGGAATTCGCGAATGGTTTGCTTTTCTCATACGCGCCTCTGTCCTTCGACATATAATATACAACATTGATCAAGATTTCGTTTTTTTTCGATTGTTTCCTCTAGAATGAGATGCTGCGGCAGAGATTGAGGGTGGAACAGGACGAATTAGGAGCGGAGCGACGCCGTCGGGAAGAAGGCGTTGCGGCATTAACGAGAGAGACTATTGCATTAAAACACGCGACGCGTCATTTGAGTGCCGCGACGTTTCACGCGACGTCCTGCCGGAATCGTCGCCGATGTTCCATCTGCATATACGCTAGACGCACCTTCGCCAACATTGACAATTATCGTGACAAGTGGGTAATATCAAAATTTTTATCGGCTGACAACGAGGATCTTAATACGCTCGTATTCAGCGTCCGAAGACGAACGTATCGCACCAAATGTTATTTTAAACGCAGAAACTTTGCTCTTTGCAGTGGGAATCTCTTGCAGTGCCTTCAAACGCCCTTACAAGATCTTCGTAATTGGTTACGACCTACCGTGTCGTCGGCCTGCTCGTCTCGCGTTCCGCAAATCGAATCGTCTATTGCCGATCGGGAAATTTCTTACATCGACGACTCCAGTGCCGATAGTAGCAGCAACGGCAGTACTAACAGCCGCAGCTGCAGTAGCAGTACTAGCAGCAGCAACAGCGCTTACGACGATGATGCATATCCGACTACTCCGGTAGCCGAGCCATCCCTTTCGTCGGCCACTTCTAGTGTCCCGCATACAGCCAGAGCCTTTTCTTCGGATTCAGGGTTTGTTCAGCTAAAAACAAATATTACAATAATGATGATGACGATAATGAAAGTTTGGTCACACCTGGTTTTTCATATTTATATTGTTTGTTTAGGTTTTCCTCAGAGGTAGGGGATCGTAGATCGCGATGTTTCGACAACGTTGCCAGCAGTACCAGTAGTAGCAGTGGCAAGAGCAGAAATGTTAGCGAGTCGTTAGACAGCAACGAAATCGACGATCAGGGCGCGAGTGGAAGAGACGGGCTTACCCGCTCGAGATGGACTTCCTCCTTCCGTAGACTACTCGGACGGAAATCGAGGAGTAACCGTTCCTCAGGAACAAGCAAGACTGATGAACCGCAATGAATTAACTATTTGTATTGATTGCGAGACAAAGACTCGACATAAATACATTTATCCCGTCCTCCTCCCTCTTCCAAAACAACTTCTGCGAAAAAATTCAGTTCTTAATTCAAAATGAAGCAAAGTCTTTGCGAACTGGTTGAATTCTTTTCGTCGGAAAGTGTTGAAACTGCCGAGGGTTGCATTTCTTTTTTAATAAGAGACGCAAGTGAATTTATATATGGATTTAGGGATCCTGGAATTTTTAAGAGAATAACTGAATGATACGTATTCTCGAAACTTGTTTCAAGAGATATATAATCGTGATTTTATCTTTTTCAAGATTATGAACTATGCTGAGAATAATTCAGAAAACAATATCAGATATCTTGTAAAATACTAGAAATAACGTATAATTTCTAGATTTAAAAAAATTTTTTTTATCAATAACGTTTTACGTCAGGAATTCTTCAGTAAAAATTATATCGTACTCCAGAATCCAGAAATTCTAACAATAAGTGTAGATCCATGATGTAGGAATTGAATATTGAGTAAGTTAAAGAGAATTATATATATAAAAAGGAATTAAATTATTAGAAACAATCGCAATTGAAGTTTATAAGTATTTACTAGAAAAAAGTATAGATGGGTTTTAAAGGCTTTGAATTTTAAAATGTAAGATTTTCATGTTTTAGAATGTAATTTTAAAATATTCGGTTTAAATCGAACTATAAAATAATAGAGAAACGTTATTGTTTGCATTCCGAAAGTTTCTTGTATTGTTACGTTTTATTGTTATCACAGCGATTGTTGTTGTGTTTACCAAGAAATACAGTGGCTAATTATAAGTATGATCGATCAATCAATTCAATTGGAAGTTTTAAATTCGCAACAATTTTTTATCGTTTGTCAATATTATATCGTTTGCGACGAACGAGCCAGAAGTAAATACGTGTGTGATGAAAATGGTCGGACCAAATTGCTGACATGTCACAATCCTGTTACGATAATGTTGTGAAATGTAGGAAATTCCAATATATGAATATTACGCAAATAAAATTATGTATACGATAAAAAGTGTTTTTTAAATGTTTTCTAAGTATTCTTCAAATTAAAGATTTTCCCAAGAATTAACATTAAATTTGAATAATAATTATAAAATTAACAAGAATATTGTGCTGGAATATTGATTCGAAAAAATGCAATTAAAAATTAATCTAAGCGAAATATTATAATATATTAAATCGATATATTGGAGATGATATTATAATGCCTGTGTTCGTTTATTCACATTAAGAGTTATTGAGAAAATAAAATCTATAATAAACTACGTTACGCATATTATACATATATTTGTATATTTTATTTTTCCAGTAGCTCCGAATGGGAATGAACAATCGCAGGCACTATATCTATATATTGAAGATTAATTGACTAGGTATAAATTCTCTTTAAAAAATTAAAGATACGTTACGAAATAATGACAGATCTATTACTTTCAAACATGAATGTATGAAATATTTGTGAAATTTTAATAATTATTATTCCAAATAGTGAAATAATAACCTCTATAAACACGAATATGCAATTATAATTATACATTAAATTATAAAAACTGGAAATTATTTACAGCTATAAATATCTCTCGAAGTTGCAATTTTCTGAATTGGCATTTAAGTGTAATTTAATTCTTATTTTATTATCGGCATCAAATATATTATTATTGCTATCTATTATTTATTATCTAGTTTTATCAGTTTCCGATTTAGAATGATAATGAAAATTACTTCGTTTTCGATAAAGAAAGAAAAAATATCTTATCATAAATGTCTGTTATCGTAATTGAGTCTACCTGGAAATGCAAATCTTACAGGCGAAAAATTATTCATCGCTAAGTTTGTAAGTAACACATACGATAAGATATCGCATATATTTTAAAAATCCGCAAAATTCATGAATTGCAATTAACACTTTGATCAAATTACGATTAATTTAAGATAGAAGAATTTAATTTAATAGATTAATTTAAAAGAATTTAAAAATCGCGACGATTTAATTAATTACATAACACCTGCAACCTTAATCTTTGGTTAAGATAAAATTAGGTAACACAAATAGATATTAAAATTTATTGTTTGACACATGGAAAGAAAAATTAGATTAGCAACGATGAATTATGTATACTGAATATCTAGAAATCTTGTAAGTAATTCTACCCATTGAATCGATAATCGATTAAGTTAAATATGTGAAAGTTTGATTGAAGTCGATCGTCTAACGTTAAGACAAGGTTGTGATTCAAATAGAAATTATTTAACGTTTCGTAATCGATATCACATTGCTTTTTAAGCTTTTAATTCTTCAAATATCTCACGAAATTTTTTTTCTGTTTCGTTCCTTCGATATACAAAATATGTCAATTGCAGTGTAGGAGGAGGGAGCAGGATGATCGTATTTAAGTTTGTAAATATATATCTAAAATATATATAAGCTTTTCACATATGCAAAATTGACACCTATATAAGTTAAAATCAGCTAGCAGATATTATCGCAACTTTATTTTAATATTATTTTATTTAATTTTCACTTCGATTAAAATTGACCGTAAAAAAAAACAAGAATTTCTATAATGTATTCCAGAACATCATTGTAAGTCGTAATTGCTGACATAATAAGCATTTTGTTTCTCAGTTTTTTAGTTGAAAGAGCCAAAGAGAAGTTCAAAGTAATTCTTTCGATTGTGCGTTCCCATTTCCGGATCAGCGACATTGTGCGACTCCGTGACGTCTGTTCGTTTATTTGCCTATACGTTCTCCCATCCACGCGAATCCCGCCTTCGACTCATTCGAGCAGAGAAACCAATATATAGGCCCAGTGTATAGTTCACATGTACCGCATTCGACGCTGATAACTCTACCAGTGCGATTTTGGTGCGCGCCGCGAGTATTCGAGCGTTCTCCAACGAACGCTCTCAAACCATTGTTCTCTGACGCAACAGGTACGCTCACCTATTAATAGATCGGCGCCAGACCGGCGAATTGCACGAATTCGCAAGCAATCAGCTAGTTACGTTTCTTTCAAGAAAGAAAAGTTTTTGGCAAAATTTGTCGCGGAGGAATAGCTCGTGTTTGAAAGGAAGACATACCAAGACGTTGATTTTGGAGTGAAGTTATTGTAAGTCTCGGAATTAACACGTTCACTACCGCTGGTAAACGATTTTAAATACCGTTATAGACTTTATTTTTAATAGATACGGTATGCTACACGGTATGCTACACATTTTCACTTCCGCACACATATACTGAACAGATCGCTAAACATGTTACATAACGTGTCATACATGTATGACGATATAAAGTTATGTTACATGTGTATGGTTCTCTCCTGAGAATCGATGCGTCACACATATGTGACGCATGATAGCGGGCGTGTTAAGAGATTCGCTAATTAAAAGTAAAACCATTGTAGTTAGAATCATTAATACTAAAGGAATATTTCACGTGAGTGTGATGCAAATTATTTACTTTCGAATTGCTTTTATTGTGAATAAATAATTGTTTTTAACGAAAATTTATTTTAAATTATGTCTACGTTTGAGTAAACTGTGTCTGGGAAACATTGAGATTCGTGTTTTAATGTTTTTCGGACATAGTTAGTGTCCGGAAATAGTGTTTTAATGTTTTAATGTTTTTTTTTTAAAGCTTTCAATATCTTACAATGACAATCAATGACTTACAATGATGTAGCTCTGGAATACAGAAATTCTTATTTTCTTACAGTCAATTTTAATCAAAGCGGAAATTGAGTAAAATAAAATAATATAAAATTGCGATAATATCTGCCAGCTGATTTTAATTAATGTACATAGGTGTCAATTTTGCATATGTAAAAAGTTAATTAATTTTTATTCTAATATAAATTTACTAATATAAATATTTTAATTAATATTTTAATAAAAAATAATATTAATTCAGGTAGAAAGAGAGAGGAGGGAAGTGAAGAAAAAGAGCGGGAATGATATAATTTATCACGTACGACACGCACGATTTAATTACTATCGCTTAAACTGTTAAATTCATAGAACGCGATATCAAGGAAAGAAAAAGAAAATAGAAAAGAAAGAGAAAGAATATAGATTTGAAGTAAAAACAAGTTGCCATGCCACGAGTTCATGGTCGCTTTTACAGGCGAGGCATTTTCCTTATCAGTTATCTCTAGTGAAACGTGGCCAACAATTTGTTGAAGGTGATGCAAACGCTTATTTTACTCAATCGATGATATCGAACGTACCGATTATTCGAAGGACACGTGCCCACTCGTTCACTTTTTACGAATCGAAAACATTCCGCGATGCAAATTTCACGTAACTGCGAAGATATGGCAAAATCTCCTTCATTGTACGCATTGAGAAAAAGCAAAATAGTTCTGTCAATTAACTATCATGTGATAATTGATTTAAGTAAACAAGTTTTATGAAGTCATGAAAACAAAAGTAACTTTGAAAATAAACGGTCTCAACAACAAATGTGATGTTAAATATTAACATGGTACAATCTCGGTTTAGAATCATCCAGCCAAACATTTTTATCTCATATATAATAAAAAGTTATATTATCTTAGAAAAGCAGTGGCACACTGGACAAATCTGCGATTCGTTTTATATCGCCTTTATAATATATGATCATCGCAATTGTTAAGGAACTGATCTTTCTCTCTCAAGTATCTCTTATCATTCTCTTTATCTCCGCTCGTGTAGACTTATTGTTAGACATGAAAAAACCAAACTGCAAGAAATAACATTACATTGCTAACAGAATAAATATACATATATCTAAAAAGAATAATTATTCCTCTATCAGATTTCTTTTCAAAATTTTAAAACATCTTTCAAATCAGGGGATTTCCACTTAAAAAATATCTTTTGCACATGAGACATTCGTCAAGTTCTAAGTTCTAGCGTTAATTACATTTATCCTCGCATATACGTAATGCTGCATGTATTAATTATTCATATCCAGTAGAAAGAAAATAATAACTTTGATGAAGGAACAAGAAGCTTTTTCAAGCAGTTTCTTTCTGTTTCTTTTAATTTTTTATTTTCTACGTTCCTATTTTTATCACATTCCACGTACTATTTCAACAGAAATTTAATTATTTTTTCATAAAAGCACTTATTCTACTGAGATACGTGAATGCTCTCAATTTCATAAAAATGAACAGTACGATAATGCAATTAAATTTTCAATACAATTTTAATTGATATGAAACTGATACGTATGAGTCATATTTATGATATGTCTACGTGTGTACATATTCCACATGTTGTGAAACGTTAAATCTCCCGTATACATTTAGATTTTTCTTTCGAGAATTCGATAGCTTATCACATTATACGATACGCATGTTACTCGATTGTAACTCGATCCGCAATCAAGTTGTATTCCGCAATGTAATGATCTAATAAACAAGCTCCAGCACAGGTTTCAATATAATGACGTATTTAGAAATGTTTAAATTACAGGTCCAAAAAATTAGAAAATAGTGAAGTGAATATTTTTTTAGCGATCAATACATTTTTTCATTTTTTATTTGTTCCACTGGTATCAAATTAAAGACTTTTGAAAAAAGATTACAAAAATGATTAGTTATCCGGAGAAGCGTTATATTATACTGCGAATGGTGATAAGACACACACACACACTCTCTCTCTCTCTCTCTCTTTCTCTCTCTCTATCTATCTATCTATCCGGTCACAATCGGTGAAGATTGTGTGCGTGCAGATAATGCTATATCAGCGTTCATACTCCGCTGGGAATCATATAAAGCTGGAAATGGGGAATTTTTGGTGAATAAGATATCTAACCAACATTTCCGTTGGTTAGATAGTCTAAATCTGCTAAAAATAGATTTCACAGAGTATCGCCTACAAATTTTATCGGCAGAACATTAATAGAAATATAACGGAGAATCTGCTAACAGAATACGATAACAGGATGACTGCAAGCATCGAGCAGAATCTGTTATATCGCAACTATTTACATTTCCATTTAAGTAATTTACGGAATGACAAATATCGCTCGGTTTCTGCTGGCAATATTATTTTATGTCGACAATCTGCGCTGGCTGCATCATCGTACTGTTCATTTTTATGAAATTGAGAGCATTTACGTATCTCAGTAGAATGTGTTTTTATGAAAAGATAATTAAATTTTTGTTAAATAGGAACGTAGAAAATAAAAAATTAATAGCTTAATTAAGGAGGCGCATAAAAAATAGCCCTGTATTCATAATTTTTTTTTTAGAAAATATTAAGATTATCGAAGCGGGGTTTTACCAGTATATTATATGTATATCTATATATTAATATAATGTTAAATTTTTATTTAAAAATATTTAAAAATATATACGGCAGATATTGCTGTTGGCGTCAGATACATCCACTGCTGTTATACGCTTTGCATTACCCAATGTGCAACCTATAACCTATATGTTTATCTACAATCTATATGTTCATTTAAAACAAATCTATATCAAGTTGGCTCACGGTTTTTTCTATGTTCATATCGAAAAGACGTTATATATATTGCCAGTCAAGTTGATTTAAAATAACCTATATGTTTATCTACAATCTATATGTTCATTTAAAACAAATAAACAATATATTCTTAAAATATATAGATAAATCTAGTCTTCGTAGCCGATTTTAAAAATTCGCAATTTTTGCAAAGTGGCTCTTATCTAAATATAAAAGTGCGAATTGATTGTTTTTTTTGCTATAAAAGAAACTAAGACTTAAAAACATCCTACGATAAAGACTGCGTAATTTCATACTAAATAATAGAAAAAAAATAAATCCGATCCATCCAACCGTTTTTGAAATATTTTGGGTACCGATTTTGAAAACATGGTTTCGAGAAAAACGCGTTTAAAGTTTTAAGTATACTTTCAAGCAATATTTAAATAATTTCTTTTGACTTATATAAAATCATCTATTTCATATAGCAAGCCTTGTAACAAAGATCGTGACATTAATAAGGGGAGGGGAGGGGGGATCCTATAGTGGCAGTAATTACCGACATTTCTTTATTAGGAGAAATCTTTGAATTGGTTTTACAGAATTGCAAAATTCTTTTACAGAATTAAAGTACACACAAAAATCTAGGGCAAGCCACAATTTCAGATTAAAAACAAAAAAAAATTAAAAATTTAGCACATACAGCTGTCACCTGATAATATTTACTTAAACAAAAATACTGCAGTTTATATATATATATATATATATATATATATATATATATATATATATATATATATATATATAAACTCGTCACAAAAATTAAAGGAACACTTAATTTTCTTAAAAACTAGGCAAAATTTGAGCAGCTGTATCTTCGTTAAAAAATGAACAAAATTTAAGTTTAAAAAAAGGGTTTTAAAGCTTGAAATCTCTACTTTCAGAAGATCATTATTTTTTTTTAGTTTCTGTGAGTTTGGTAATTTTTACATATAGAAAACCACGAGCTGGACAAAATGGGAAATTTTTTTCTCACTTGTGGGCCTGTCACGTGCTCAAAAAAATCCTGCGAAATTTTTTGACTTCCCAATGTGAAAGCTCGAAGTTTTCCGTACAAAATCTTTTTTTAAAAATGTTTCTACGATTTTTCGTTACTGAGTTAACGCGGATTGAATAAAAAATGAGCATTTTGACTTTGATTGCTCATAACTCCGTTAAAAATCATCGTACCGCAATTCGCAAAATGGATTCTTAAAGCTAAAACTTTGCTCTATCAAGTCGTATAATCGCCAATTTTTTCATAAAGATGTTTGGATACATTACAAGTGAGTAAAGATGTCGTAAAAATTTGCAATTTTTTACTTTCTTATTTAGATCCAAAAAACAATTGTGCAGAACAACAACAAAAATTTATTCTTTACGTTTTTTGTACTTTTAAGTATCCTACATTTAAAAAAAATTTGCCGAATAGCTATGAGATTTTCTTCATGGTGGCCACTATGGTTTTACGGGGCAAAACGTACAAAAAATTGTGAAATTGCTTAATTTCAGTAAAAATCAAGAAAAAAAATTAAAATAACGTCTGGCGGACGTTGAAAACTGTTTTCAATACGCTGACAATACATTGAAGATGAGTAAGTGTCAGCATAAGCTATAAAGACTTTTTTATAAAAAATTAATGTTTTGTGTTTTAAAAATTTGAAAAAATACCGCCGGCATTAGCGTTACCCAAAGCATACGAGGAGGTTGCCCGGTCGGATTTACGCTGTTATGCGCGCGCGCGTGCGTATGTGTATGTGTGTCATTCAGCTGAGACCCCGCGACTCGTCGCTTTCGCAGTATTTATGACTCCAAACTCATTCATGACTGTGTATGCGTGCGCGCACACGCGCGTGTTTGTATGTATGTGTGTGTTCCGTATGCGTGTGTGCGTGCGTACATGCGTGCGTGTATGGGTGAGTGGATAGATGGTCGTAGGTGGTAAAATGAATTTTTTCAAATTTCGAAAACACAAAACATTAATTTTTTATTTAAAAAAGTCTTTCTAGCTTATACTGGTATAAATTTGAAAAAATTTATTTTAACACCTATGACCATCTATCCACTCACCCACACACGCACGCATGTACGCATGCATACATACACATACACGCATGCAAGCGCACGCACACACAGTCATAAATAAGTTTAGAGTCATAAAATACTGCGAAAGCGACGAGTCGCGGGGTCTCAGCTGAATGACACACATACACATACGCACGCAAACGCGCGCATAACAAAGCGTAAATCCGACCGGACAACCTCCTCGTATGCTTTGGGTAACGCTAATGCCGGCGGTATTTTTTCAAATTTTTAAAACACAAAACATTAATTTTTTATAAAAAAGTCTTTATAGCTTATGCTGACACTTACTCATCTTCAATGTATTGTCAGCGTAATTGAAAACAGTTTTTCAACGTCCGCCAGACGTTATTTTAATTTTTTTTCTTGATTTTTACTGAAATTAAGCAATTTCACAATTTTTTGTACGTTTTGCCCCGTAAAACCATAGTGGCCACCATGAAGAAAATTTCATAGCTATTCGGCAAATTTTTTTAAATGTAGGATACTTAAAAGTACAAAAAAACGTAAAGAATAAATTTTTGTTGTTGTTCTGCACAATTGTTTTTTGGATCTAAATAAAAAAGTAAAAAATTGCAAATTTTTACGACATCTTTACTCACTTGTAATGTATCCAAACATCTTTATGAAAAATTGGCGATTATACGACTTGATAGAGCAAAGTTTTAGCTTTAAGAATCCATTTTGCGAATTGCGGTACGATGATTTTTAACGGAGTTATGAGCAATCAAAGTCAAAATGCTCATTTTTTATTCAATCCGCGTTAACTCAGTAACAAAAAATCGTAGAAACATTTTTAAAAAAAAGATTTTGTACGGAAAACTTCAAGCTTTCACATTGGGAAGTCAAAAAATTTCGCAGGATTTTTTTGAGCACGTGACAGGCCCACAAAGTGAGAAGAAAATTTCCCATTTTGTCCAGCTCGTGGTTTTCTATATGTAAAAATTACCAAACTCACAGAAACTAAAAAAAAATAGTGATCTTCTGAGAGTAGAGATTTCAAGCTTTAAAACCCTTTTTTTAAACTTAAATTTTGTTCATTTTTAACGAAGATACAGCTGCTCAAATTTTGCCTAGTTTTTAAGAAAATTTAAGTGTTCCTTTAATTTTTGTGACGAGTTTATATATATATATATATATATATGTATACATAAAATGACATAGAGTTGCCTTAGAGACATGTAGGAACAATATCGTGCAAATAGAACTAAGATTAAGGATGTATGGGTGCTATCTCAAAAGCATTACCAAAAATCTAAAAATTTCATAGATTGTTCTATTATTACGTCTAAGTATCTGTGTAAAATTTCAGCACAATTCTCTTACTGGTTTAAAAGTTATTGTAATTAAGGATGTATTAGAGGTATTTTAAATATATTCAGGAAGTGCTGTAAATTGTTTCTAAATTAAATTAAAAATACTCTGTAAAGTTTTGAAGTTATTTAAGAGTTATTTAAGTTTAAAGTTGATAAAATTAACATGATCCTTTATAGAGAATCGACACTTTGCTGTAAATATAAATAAAATATAAATAAGACATTAAGATATTTCTTAAACTTTTTTTATGTGTAAAACATACATCATTAATATTGTATTTTAAGTTTCAAAATTTTTTGCCACAAAAAAATTTTTTTAATTGTTTAAACAATACTAATTATTTAAATAACAAAAAATCATACTCAAACTGTTAACGGTAATCCCTTCTAACATATAAAAAATTTTGAGTTGTTTGACATACGTGCAAAGTCTTCTTTTATTGAAAAGTTTAACTTTTAGCAAGGACTGTACGACACATACATCCTTAAAAGCCTAGAAAAAAAATTTTCTTTAATAAAGTTTAATTATGCAGAGGCACATGCAGCTTGATAGGATGAGTAGTATTGCGTGTAGCAAGACGTGGCGCAGCAATCGGGCAAGGACAGATATATTTCTAATGAAATTT
>JASTWK010000460.1:130000-140962 GCA_030770225.1 Temnothorax unifasciatus | reverse complement strand
TGTTGTGTCTATGTTTTTTCCTCTATGTATTCTGCTCTTTCTATGTTTCCTTTTTCATTTGTCTGAATGATCTATTCAGTTTCGTTTTGCTGTTTCTGCAGTCCTTATCCCACCAAGATTTCTTTCCTATAATTTGCGTTTTGTTCTTGACTTTCTTGTATTGATTAAATAATTATTGATCATAACAATTTTCTGCCGGTGCAATGCACCTGATTATTTATATTTGTTTGGTATATGTATTATATGTATTATATTTATTAAATAGCACAATACAACGATACACGTGTGCCTTATTATTTCTTCAAGAAATGTTTTCTAAGATTCTTTGCCATCCGGGATATATACACGTGGGATGTTGTTGATTTGGGGATTGTTTGCATCTGGGATATATATGCATGGGATGTTGTTGATTCGGGGATCTTTTTGGTGGGATCTTTTTGGTGAGATTTTTGTTCGGGTGATTTCTTCGGGGATCTTATTTATGCCAACCGAAATAAATACCATTGAATCCCAAATTTGGAAATCAATATGTATATATCGAATTCCATTGAATTCCGGCGATATTTACAACAGAACAAATTCCATTTTATTCCAAATTAAGATTGAAAAACGAGTACAATACGTTAAATTCCTAGTTTTATCCCATCGTTATTTGAGTCTATAATATATATTGAATATGTCACTACCTATCACTTACAAAATTAAAAGTCATTCTTATGAATTAATTGTAATTTAAAAAAAAAGTTCCGTATTAGTTTAATTTTGGTAACTTTGGGATAAACAGACTAATGTAAAACATTAAATTTTTTAAATATTCAACAGTCGGTATTGTTACATTAAAATAAAACGTTTTATTTACAAAAATCATATTAGACATTTTTTATTGCAATATATATACAATTAAGTTGACAATAAAATAAATTATATTATTTTTTGTTTTTCAGCGTACAGCGTGAGCTCGATGAGGAGAATTGTATTTTAATCTACCCTCTCCTAGATAGCACAGAGATTCGAAAAAGAATTCTTTTTTATGTCACTGTTTGCGCGCGTGTGAGTGAGGAAGGGATAATGCGTGAGAGACTACTAACACCGGAAGCGTGAATTAACACAATAGTTTATTTAACAACCAAAAATAATGCCGAATTAAAGAGTGACATAATTTACAAATGTATTTGAATTTAAGTGAACTCGGAACGCGGGCGTTTTAAAGTGAATTCTCTATCAACACTTTCCTCGCTCGTAGTGTTGGATAGCCCGCGCGTGAATGAGAACTGACCATCACAATATCGATCGATGACAGATCTTAGCCTACTGACACACTGTTGACGAATGGCGACGCGCCGTAAGTTCTACGGGTTTTTATACCCACACGAGACAAAGAACGCGCCAGGGATGACGACTGCTTAGCTAAGGTCAAAATGTCATGGAATAGAAGCTTCTCGAACTGAAATATAGACCGAAGGTGCATACAGTCATTGTCTTTGAAATTAGAGTATCGATCGTCGAAAAGACCGTGCCGGAGAATCAGAGTGACTCGGCGTCGTACGGAGAATAATTCTTAGGTGGCCTGCTGAATAAATATCGCGTTACACTGCTGCTGTGACTCATGACACAGTCGTCTAAATGAGAGTAAGAATATAATTCAAGAGCATTCGTGATCTCGAGCATTCGCGATCTCGAACATTCCGCCCGCCTCGTCAGGTTATCTGACGAAACATAATTTAATGGCGAAACTAATATAATCGGAGAACCAACTCTACGTAAATTACTACAAGTAACACTCTTGCTCAGGGTCTTAGATTTCCTCCGGGTCATCGACCCGTGGCAATAGAATAATCTTCGTCGTGGGCCGCTTCAGAGTGGTAGCCGCGGTCCGTATGGTGACCACTCGAACTTGCTCATCCTCTCCTGGATGGATGGCAGTCACCCGTGCCAAGGGCCACTTGGTGGGTGCAGTCTGCTCGCTCCGCACTAAGCACAGGTCACCAATACGTGGGTTGTCGTCCTTGGTCCGCCATTTTTGCCTTGAATTGAGAGCTTGGAGGTATTCAGAAGACCATCTTTTCCAGAAATGGTCCCTCAGCTGTTGAAGAAGTTGCCATCTAGATAGACGGCCGATTGGCTCCTCTGCTAGTGACGGCTCAGGAACAGCGCTGATGGCTGCGCCTAAAAAATGTCCCGTTGTAAGGGCTGTTAGATCCTCTGAATCGTCAGAGAGAGGAGATAAAGGTCTCGAATTGAGACACGCTTCCACTTGTGCCAGGAAAGTGGAGAGCTCCTCGTAGGTCAGGGTAGCATCTCCAATCACTCTTCGCAGATGATGTTTTGTTGATTTCACCGCTGCCTCCCATATGCCTCCGAAGTGCGGCGCCGAAGGTGGGTTGAATCGCCATTGTACGCCGTCGTTTGCAAGGGTGTTTGCAATGCTGTGATCCCTGCTGGCGTCAAGAAATAGAGCTCGTAGTTGAGCGTCCGCTCCGATGAAATTGGTCCCCTGGTCGCTATACAGCGCTGTACATAGACCTCGCCTGGATACGAAGCGCTTGTAGGCTGCTATAAATGCTTGTGCGGTGTAATCTGATGCCACATCCAGGTGCACCGCTCGTGTGCTGAGACACACGAAGATGACCAGGAATCCCTTGTGTGCTTTCTGACCCCGTCCTTTGGTTGTCCTTAACAGGATCGGTCCTGCATAATCCACTCCCGTATGAGTGAATGGTCGTGAAGCCCGTACCCGCGGGCGCGGAAGGTCCCCCATCAGTGGGTGTGGGGAAGCCGCCCGCCATCGCACACACCGCACACAACGGTGGATATGCTGCCTCACTTTCATCCGTCCGCCTGGAATCCAGAAGCGTTGTCTTAATAGACCGAGCGTAAGCTGTACACCACCGTGTAGAGCTCGCCGGTGGTAGGCGTCCACGATGAGGTTTGTCAGGTGAGAGTGTCGTGGTAGAATCACTGGGTGCCTCTCATCTCTGCTCAGAATGGCGTGCTTCAGCCGCCCGCCGACACGAAGTATGCTCTTCTCGTCTATGATCGGGTGCATCTTCAAGATGCTGCTCCGCCTCGACAACGCTTGACCGCGAGCCAGCGCTTGCAGCTCGTCTGCAAACCAGGCCTCCTGTACGACTCGGATCCACCTCTGCTCTGCATCCTCGAGTTCCTGAGGCGCCAATGTTCCTGTAACAAACTGTTTATGACGAGATTGCAAAACATTAAGCCATCGTAGGCCCCATGCTGTAACGCGCAGCAAGCGCTGGAATCCAGAGAATCGGAGAAGATTCGAATCTTCCTCCGGGTCCCTTGATGCAAGGTGCACGTGCGTCCTCTGATCAGGCAAGTCCCCGATTTCTTCTGATAAGATCTGGCTATAGAGTTTGTTTCTAGATTGAAGCCAGACCGGTCCTTGCCACCACAGATGATGCTGAAGTAACTCGCTGGGCGAGAGTCCTCGTGATGCACAGTCGGCTGGATTCTCCTCGCTCGGAATGTGATGCCAAATTGCGTTTGGAAGAGCTTGCTGAATTTCAGCAACTCGGTTTGCCACGTACGTTTTCCATTATGACGGGTGACCCTGTATCCAAGCTAGAGCTACCTTAGAGTCAGACCAGAGATGTTTTTCTGCGCCTGATAGGTCCAATGTTGTTTCCACATCCTCGATGATCTTAACCAACAATGCGGCAGCGCATAATTCCAGGCGCGGGAGCGATACTTGGCGAAGCGGGGCCACCCGCGTCTTCGCCTGCAGCAGAGATATCTTACTCTCGCAGTCGTTAGTGACCTTGAGATAGGCTACTGCTGCAATTGCCCGTTCTGATGCGTCTGCAAATCCGTGAATCTCCATCCTGAGATTCTCTCCACCGGTGTTGAGCCAGCGCGGCACCCGCAATTTTTTGAGTAGAGGAAGCTCCCTGCGGAACAGTTGCCACGCTCGGTGATCCTCAGGGCACAAAGGCTGGTCCCATTCAATTCGTTGTAGCCACAACGATTGAATCAAGATCTTGGCTCGTACAACCACTGGTGCAAGCCATCCTAGCGGATCGAAGAGACGCGCCGTCTCTGAAAGCACAATTCGTTTGGTAATGTTTCCTTCTCCGCAAGGACGTACCTTGAATGCAAAGGCATCGAGGCAAGAGTGCCATTGAATGCCTAATGTGGAGTGGCCGACATCAGGTTCCCACTCCCGCAGGCTGCGAGATTGTCGACGATCCTCCGGTATATCATGTAACAGTTCCTCGTCATTAGCGGCCCATTTGCTCAGTGGAAAGCCGCCCGCCGTGCAGATCTCGATCAGCTGATTTCTCAAGCCTCGTGCGCCTTCCTTGGAATCATCTCCGGCGAAGATGTCATCGACGTACGTGTCATGTTCCAAAACAGCCGCCCCGAGAGGGAAGCGGTGTCCCTCGTTCGCTGCAAGCTGATGAAGCGTCCGGATTGCAAGGTACGGTGCACATGAGAGACCGTACGTCACGGTGTTGAGGCGATATTCCTGAATCGCCTCGGCGCGGTCTTTCCTCCAAAGAATCCGCTGAAGATCCCGGTCGTCGGGATGTACCAAGATTTGTCGATACATCTTGGCGATGTCCGTCACCATAACAAACCGATGCTGTCGCCATCGCGTCAGAATGGTGCCCAGAGTCGGCAATAGATTGGGCCCCGTGTATAAGTGCCGGTTCAGGAAGTCGCCTGATGTAAGCTGCGCCGATCCATTGAAGACGACTCGTATCTTGACCTCGTCTCCGGCAGCCTTCAGGACTCCATGGTGTGGTAGATAACAGGTTCGTGCCTGTTTCAGCTCGCAGCCTTGCGACACGGGGGTCATATGCTGCAACACTTCATAATCTTTTAGAAAATTAGCATATAATTCATAGAGCCTTCCGTCAGACTCGAATTTACGCTCCATGCCTTTGAGTACTCTCTCTGCTATTCGCTTTGTCTCGTCGAGACGAGGTAGAGTCGGTGCGACTGGCAGGCGCACCATATATCGCCCATCTCCTGTCCGGCTGTGTGTCTTCTTGAAGAGGTCGTCACAGTGCTGTTCGGTCTCCGTGAGAGGTAACGGGACTCGCGTCGGCTCCTCTTGTTCCCAGAACTGCCTCACGAGAGCGCTTAAATCCTCACCGATTGAGCAGTGGTGAGAAATGGCTGGACATCGCGGCCCAGTATCCTTGACGGCGCCCGAAAGGATCCATCCTAGAGCAGTCCGCTGCGCCACGGGTGTGTACGGCTCCCCCTTCCGCACTTCGTCCTCCAGAATTGCTGCGTAGACGTCCGCGCCCAATAGAATCTCCACAGGATCCCTGGCCCGGAAGTCTGGATCTGCCAGCTGCAGATCATCGAGGTGAGGCCACGTGGCCTTCCCCCAATTGATGCGTTCTCCATAAATTGTTATGCGAGGTAGCACCAACGCGGTTACCCGAATCGCCGCCTCGGTTGCCTGCGATGTAACCTTGAGATCGACCTTGCCCTTTGATGACCCCGTCTTGTTGCCACCTACTCCAAAAATGACGATAGAAGCGGGAGAGCGAGGAAGATGTAGACGCTGCACGAGCGACTCAGCAGCCAGTGAGACCTCGGAACCTGAGTCAATCAGAGCACGTGCAGAAACTAGATTTCCATACCTGTCCGTTATGGAAACGCGAGCCGTCGCGAGGAGAATGACCGCTCGTTCTCCACCGAGCTTGCTCAAATGTAGCGAGGAGGTAGATGCCCCTGTGGCATCGTTCCTGCGCTGACAAACGTCGTGGATTGTAGTGTGGTGCCGCTCATCACACACTCCACACGTCTTCTTTGACGGGCATGCAGAAGCGAAGTGCTCCCCGAGGCAGTTGTAGCAAAGTCCTTTACTTTCTACAAACTCCTTCTTCTGCATAGGTGACTTCTCCTGGAACATGCCGCAGCCCGTGACGTAATGCTCCTTCTCGCATAAGGAGCATCTGCCGCTTCCGGGTTGCCTCCGTGCTGGCTGGGCCCGCCTCGCTTGCGGGTTGCCCTCGTTCGACCCCGCGGTCGTGCCCGACGCGGTCGTACCCGGCGCGGTCGTACCCGGCGCGGTTGTACCCGACGCGGTTCATTTCTGCGCAAAGTGTGTCCGCCTCGTTTGCGGATTGACACCATTCGGTTTGCCGGTCGTGCTCGATTCACGACCGCTCGGATGAAAAGCCTCCAAGGCTCGTAAGCGACACTCCATGAACGACTTCAGCTCGTCATAAGCTGGAGAGTCAGTAGAGCTGCTTATACTATTCTCCCACTCGCGCCTGGAGCTGGGATCTAGTAATTCTACTAAGATGTGCACGAATAAATCGCTACTGTTGTCGACAGGACGCCCGATGCTCTCGAGCGAGCTGACGGTCTGAATCATCGTGTGAAACAGTCGTCTTAATCCCGGGACCGACTCGTCCTTCAACTTCGGCAGCGCTGTCAAAGCTGTGTGACGTGACATTTGTCCCGTCCTCCACCCAGACGGTAGCTCGGCCGAGGGGAAGGTCGGGGATGGCGCCTCGGCGCGAGTCGGGGAAGGGCCGCTGCGTTAATTAATCTTTCTAATCTAAGTTCCGCAGGATTGACAGGTGGTACCGGAGCGTGGGATCATCGAGCCTTTTGTAACGACAAGAGTCGCAACGAGGGAACGACGGGCGCACGGAGGACTTGCGGCGGAGTGGTCGGCCGACGGGCGGGCCGCCGGGACCTGCCGCTGGAGTAGCGCCAGGAATGTCTCGCACAGCAACACGGCCCCGCCGCAGCATGACTATGGGTGCACCACCGCGGCTGCAGCGCGGGTGGATGGCCCACTCACTTCACCCCGCGGCGCCCAAAGGGCCGAGCGGCGCCGCCGCGGCCTGGCCAGCCGGGCGGAAAACCGCGAAGGGCCCATGCGACACAGCAGCCGATTCAAATGGGCCGCGGGAAACGGCGAAAATCGTCCGCAGCGTCGCGAGCAGGGCGACACACACGACCAATCGGCGGGGCGGAAAACCCGCGAGCTTGAGGGCGCGAGTGCGGGGGCCCGGCGCGGTCCCGCCGAACCGGCCGCTCCTCACTGTCGATCGAGCCGCGAACGAGGAGCCATCCCAGGACGAGCGTCCCGACACCGCCGAGCAGCAGCGAGCCGCAGAACTGTAAGATCTCCACTCCGGTGCTACCACGTAGGCAAGGGCTCGATCTCGGTCGCAACCCGGCAAGTGAGTGATCGTACCGTTTAGAATACCGCGTACATTGTGGGTGCCGGCTCCCGTCGTCGTGGGTGCCGGCTAGCTTGTCGCAACCATCAACCGGAAGTCGCGGGCACGTGGCCGGCCGAGATCGTAGCCGAGAATATTATAGAAAGCCCTCCTCGATACCCCGCTGGCGGTCGACAGTCAATTCGTGTGTGCTTTTCGTATTCGAGATTGTATATTCGGTGTTGTATAGTCGAGATTCGGAATTATTGTGGCGTGTTCGGTTCTTGTGATTGCGATTGTCGCGTTGCGCCTTCGGGCGCGCGGGTGTTTGCCGTGCGCGGAGTAGTATCGTGCGTCTCGAGAGGCCGAGAGCTTCGCGGATATTTTGTGTCGCGGACGCGAGCAAGTATCGGCGAGCTCGCTCGGAGGGGAATTCGCGAGCGCATTGCGGTACGGTGTCGTGCACCGGCGGGTTTGTCTTGCGCGTATTGTAGGCGAGTCGAGATTGTTACGTGAGTCGAGAGCTCATCGAGTCGAGATTATTGAGAGTGTTGCGTTTATCGGATCGAGACCGTTGTGCGTCTTCGAGAAGGGGAGCCTCACGGGCGTGAAAGCCGCGGACCTGGCGCGGGCGCTTGCCGCCGTTCGGTTACCGCGTTGCTACCGACCACCTGAGCGACATCAGGCCGTGGATCTCCGCTATGATCTGATTCCCTTTATTAAATATACTTGATTGTTATTGTTTACTTGATTGCATTGAGCTTTATTTGTGCCGATTGCGTTACGTCCCCTCTCCACCTCCACCTTTATCACACGGAACTACGCCCTGAGCTCGCGTCGAAACCGGGAGAACGGACATTTCCGAGACGTGGTGCGCGTCTATAATCGCACCTGGCGCCCAATAAAAGAACGTATCGCCTTGGATCCGAGATATCAATACTACGGTAAGAGAATTAACATTGTCAGCCTCCCTGAGCTATCGTCTGGTGATCGGACGATTAATTTGCAGCTGCGCCCCTTCGGCTAGCGAGACCGAGGGAAATCGGGTTGCAGCTGAGAAGCAGGCTCTCACTAATAATCGTTTATTGTCATAACGTTCGGTTAGCAAGGTCACCGCCCTCTTATAATTATCCGCGGTTGTTGGTAGATTTTTCAACAATTGTTCTGCCTCTCCCTTCATACACGACTTTAAATAGTGGAGCTTCTCCACATTGGACAGCCCGGTGTCCTTATCGATTATCGAGCCAAAGAGATCTTTGAACGCGGACCATTCATCGTACCTGCCTGTGAAGGTGGGCAGCTGAATTCGTGGCAGCGACTTCCGAGGAGTGCTTTCTCCTTCATGCCCTCGCATTGCACTTGCGTGTCCGAGTTGACCACGCGATTCCTTTCTCATATCTACAAGCGTTGAGCGTTGCGTCATGTATGCTTCTTCGACGGTGCCGACAAAACCTGATTTAATAAATTCATGTTCCTTGACTGCGCTCCAAAGATTAGAGAGGAGTGCGTCGTGAACGGTTTGAAACTTCGTCCAGTAAGAATCCAGGAGTTCGATTCTCGATTCCACCATTCCAGGCGTTATCTTCGCTTCTCCTAATTTTCTCAGGTTTTCCACGATTCGTGAAATGCGCCCGTAGAGGTCATACTGACTCCTCAGCGCACCTTCCGCGTCGAGGCTCATCTTTATGCTTCGCAGGTGTCACGGAGTTCACGCACTGACACTCACACTCGTAACGATGATGTAAGATTGCCGGTATATGATATCTACATCCGGCTCGAAGGACCAGAAATGTTCGCGCGCGTGTGAGTGAGGAAGGGATAATGCGTGAGAGACTACTAACACCGGAAGCGTGAATTAACACAATAGTTTATTTAACAACCAAAAATAATGCCGAAATTAAAGAGTGACATAATTTACAAATGTATTTGAATTTAAGTGAACTCGGAACGCGGGCGTTTTAAAATAAATTCTCTATCAACACTTTCTCGCTCGTAGTGTTGGATAGCCCGCGCGTGAATGAGAACTGACCATCACAATATCGATCGATGACAGATCTTAGCCTACTGACACACTGTTGACGAATGGCGACGCGCTGTAAGTTCTATGGGTTTTTATACCCACACGAGACAAAGAACGCGCCAGGGATGACGACTGCTTAGCTAAGGTCAAAATGTCATGGAATAGAAGCTTCTCGAACTGAAATATAGACCGAAGGTGCATACAGTCATTGTCTTTGAAATTAGAGTATCGATCGTCGAAAAGACCGTGCCAGAGAATCAGAGTGACTCGGCGTCGTACGGAGAATAATTCTCAGGTGGCCCGCTGAATAAATATCGCGTTACACTGCTGCTGTGACTCATGACACAGTCGTCTAAATGAGAATAAGAATATAATTCAAGAGCATTCGTGATCTCGAGCATTCGCGATCTCGAACAGTCACTAATTCTGAAATCTTTTTTAGATGCAAAAAGAATTCTTTTTCTAAGAAGAATTCTTTTTGCATCTAAAAAAGAATTCAGAATTGGTGACATACAAAAGAATTCTTTTTCGATTCTGTGTGCTATCTGGATACTCCAAGTAACAAGCACATAAAGTCATATAAGACATAGTGTTTTTTAAAATAATATTAAGTATTATAATACGCATTCTTACAATAAATTACATTGGCGCACTTTAAAAATTTTATTTTTTTTAAATATACATATTACTTTGGTTGAGTTAGGTACGCAATTTTGTGAATTATTTTGTTAGGTTTACATATCACTTGGGTTAAGTTACGTACGCAATTTTGTGAATTATTTTGTTAGGGAGTGTGACGGTATACGCCACCCGCGACATACGCCAGCGCGGCAACTGCATTACCGGCAGTTCGCATCGATGCCGCTAGGCAGTTCGCATCGTCGCGGCACCTTCTCGAGTTCAAAATTCCGCACCATCCAGTATCCGAATTCAGTCCGGTGAATCTTAATGGATGCACCAACTTTTTATCATAGGAGATGAGTTACCGACCGCAACTGTAATGAACCGAACGATCCATAGGTGACACCAGCTTAAATCGACCGCTTCGATCGACGAGTCCGAGGTGATGTACAGGCAAGTTAAAAACTGTGAATCAAATAACGTATATCGTATGTACATACTTTTCTAATATATCCAACTGTCTTACGCATTTTTTTTTACATGTAATTTTATTTAATAACACGATTTCTCTCTCTTATTATTCTCCATCTATGCGCAACGTATTTACCGCATGTACTACGTTTACGCGAGCGTTACTTTTGTAGTAACTTACGATAATTCACTCGTTTACGCAGAGTAAATTATCGTAAGTTATTACAAACTTTCCTTTACGCGAAGGAATTATCGTAAGTTACTACTGAATAAGTAACGCTCGCGTAAACGTAGTAAGAGTATCTTTTTTATACGATTTTTTTTAAATATTTATATTTTAATACAGTTTTACTTGGTGGCGATTTCTTTTCACGCTTACGCGGAACATTTTAGCGCGTAAAAAAAAGAGTTGGATATAAGCGGAAAAAAAATAAAAATATTCTACCATTCTTATACAAAATTGAGCAATTCTACTTTTCTACAAGAAATACTCTACTGTATACTTTATGGATATAATAGTTATTTGTGCAACAAGTGTTGGAAAATGAAAATTCACGGGTGCGGAGTTGACGCACGAGCCGAAGGCGAGTGCGGTCACCGCACCCGGGAATTTTCATCTTCACGCACGACTTGCATACCCTATTTTATGTTGCAAGTGCGTAGAAAGTGGCCTATCACGCACGCGTAGCG